>JAASAY010000175.1:0-239147 GCA_014822085.1 Fusarium stilboides
TGCCAGGGCTCCCGCAGTACAGAGCCACAGCTCCAAGTGCACGAGCCACCGAGCAAATCCGCCAAGTAACCCCCCAGAGGAGGAAAAGATTGTCAATCACTGGCCCATTCACTGCTAAGATGACTCCACAGTATCCTCTAAACCCTGCTGGTGCTGGTGCTTCCCGCGACTTGGACCTGCTGTTGGCTTTGGGTTAGCAGCCTTAGGTAGGTAGGTAGTAGCTCGGGGGTTTCCACTGCAGTTTCCCCCCCTACCATCCCCCAGGTCCTTCCCATCACATTCTCGCTCCTGTCGCCTGCTCCTACTCCTGCTACCCACCAACTTCACCAAGACCTTCCTTACCTTTTACCTTTCCACTCCCACCGGGCTTCCTCTTCCACTTTCCCTGGCCTCCTCGACGGACCCTTTTTTTTCTTCGTCCTTCACACACCCGTTTCAATCATCGCCTTCCGAATACCGCTCCGACCGTCGATCCTCTCATTCTCGTTCGCGTTCTCAGCCGCTTTAGCAGCTCTTCATTGTCATTATTTGACTCGAGCCCGACTCTCCGTAAGTCACATCCTCTCAGCGATCGAATTCGCCTCGCTGCCATTAGGGGCAAACGACATGGGCATTGGCGTGCTACGACAGCAAGGAAATGGGGTTTGGCAGCATCAACAATGAGATCAACGAGACTCCCTTCGACTAGCTTCTCGCGACGGCATTGACCGAGACATATTCGATTGACGAGAGATACGACCATCTCATGCCTTGATCCGCTCCATTTCCATCTCGCAATGCCTTGATCACGCCTCGAACCCAACAGGATCCTTCTTTCAGCTTGCTAACATTGGACAATCGCCAGTTCTCTACGTGTTCGCGCGCCTAATCGCCGCGACTCTTTCATCAAAACCTCTCCCACTTCGCCCACCTCGGCACCCCGTTCCAAGATGCCTCAGTACACTTCTCGCGATGTCGGCGACCCTTCGCAGATCAAGAAGAACAAGCAGTCGATGGCCGACCTCAAGCTTCGACGACTAACCGAGCTCAACAACCGCTTGCGCGAGGATCTTGAGCGAGAACGTATTCCCGTGAGCACAGCATCAAAGAGGTGAGTAAATCGCGTTGATAATCACATGAAAGCGTGTGCGCAGTTGCTAATACCGCATAACAGCATCATCGCATACTGCAACGGTACCCGGGACTACATGGTTCCCTCCGTCTGGGGCGCTGTCCCTAAGGGCGAGGACCCCTACGCGCCGCAACAATCTGGCGGCTGCTGTGTGGTCATGTAATACCTGTCGTGATAATCTTTTCTTATTACCGGTTACCAAAAATCAACAACTACGCAATGTCGACGATGATTCAGCGATTGGGAGGAGGACCGCAGTCAATTTTGATATGTTTGTGACGCATTTAGGGGGAGTAAATCAAGGAGATCTGAGTATGGGATACTCGGATGACAGAGGCTAAATAGGCCCTGGATATCGAAGCGCCTGCTAGCAACACCACAACGACACCCACGACGGTCATTTGGGAAGCTGTCAGGAACGACTTGTCCCACTGACGAAGCGCGAGAAAGAGGGAGAATGCCCGCACCACACCCACACCCACAGGATCCAGCAGTACCCCAGGGACCCAGATCAAGATACCCCAAAATACCAATTGAGCGGGTCACAAAAGCCAAGAGCGAGAGCAGGGGAGCTATAGTTTACGGGGGCCTGGACGATGTTGATATTAATTTGTCTCGGCGCATTTCATGTTTCTTCCTGTTGGGAATGGGATATGGATGCTGCTAGGAGACCAAGGATAGGAGAGAGCGGACGGGTCTGGGTCTGGGTCTGAGAAACGGTTATGGAACGGGCTCTTGCGCATATGTAATAATTCCCCTTTTTTATTATCATTTTTCTGTTATCATCTAGGTATCATTCCATGTCGTGTACGTTTTCCAAGCCAATATACTTTTTGTCTATGATTTGACGATCAAGAATTTTCCAACCTGCCCTAGGTGTGTTGATTGCGAAATCCTTTCAAATGATGACTTTGTATTGGTCTCAATCCGTCGCACTCGACGATATACATCGATATCTTGATTTGATATAATTCGCCAATTGTCTATATTCAACTGAACCTCTCCCCTGCCCTGTTCTTTCCCAAATCACAAGACCTGCCTGCACCTTCCCGTTCGCAGACCCAACTCTGCGCTCGTCCGACCCCACCCGGCTCAACTCAGTCCAGCCCAGATTACTCAGCCATATTAAGTCAAGTCCATGAGTGGATCAGCTGGGACGACGTGATGGTTCTCGACCGCGGGGCTTGCATTGGCTCACAACTGGAGGGGCCGCAAAAGAGCTGAGCTCTAATGGATAGATAGTCACTCATACAACCATCCATCTCATATCATACCCTACCATAGTCTGAAACTACTACCATATACCTGTATCTCCTTGCTTCTATTTCCAATATCTACTACATACGATCGCTCAACTCGATCGATTCTCATCCTCAAAGCTCATCATCAAGATCGCCGCTAAATAAGTATTGAGTTGCTGCCAATCCTGCCACAGCCGACTCAAGCTTTGAACCCCAACGCCGCGGGAAAAAGTCAAATCGGAGAGACGAGGCCAGGCCAAGAATAGACCACGACGTTCCGTTCCCGGAAACAACTGCATATACTACCCACCACCAACATAGAAGAACAAAGGCAGGATGGCCAGCCAGGCTTCGACGCAAACGCCTCTTCCCCGCGTTTCGATCCAGTTCTGTACGCAGTGCAAATGGATGCTGCGAGCTGCCTATGTAAGTCAAGTTAATTCCTCTTATGTTAAGGTACAAAGGCTGGGAAGAAATAAAAGACTAAACAACTTCTAGTACGCTCAAGAACTCCTCTCCACATTCTCTACAGGTCTCGGTGAAGTAGCCCTCCAGCCTTCTACCGGCGGTACTTTCATCGTGTCCATCACACATCAAGCTCCCGGCAGCACAGAGGCCGTCTCGACCAAGGTTCTTTGGGATCGACGTGAAGATGGCGGATTCCCTGAGACAAAGGAGCTGAAGAGGAGAGTGAGAGATGTCATTGAGCCTGATAGAGACTTGGGTCATGTAGATAGGGATCACGGCAAGAAGAAGGAGGAGACTAAGAAGCAGGAAGAAGAGAAGACGCAGCCAGTAGAGACAGGGGAGAAGAAGTGTGAGGATTGCCAGTGAGATAATGAGTAAGGCACTTGCACTTTGTGTCGATGAGATGGCTTGTGCCAGGGTAAGTTGGATATTCTTCCCTCGCGAACTCACAGCTGGGACTTGGAAACGCCACATCTTCCTAAGAATAGCTTACACCCAGGTATAAATAGAAATACTTGCACTTGTATACTTAATAGATACTCCAGGCCAGTACTGAAGTTACTTGGCCGTTAATTCTGACCAAAACCCCTACTCATACAGCCAGGCAGTATCCTCACTATCTACCCTTGACTCTCAGACTTGAAATTGAACAGCTTTACGAACCTCACTCATCTCCCACAACATACACAGCGAAATGATTCACCACAATTCGTACAGCAATTAAAGTTCATTCTAACCTCCTAATCCACGTCCGCCAGCTCCATCGTATCTCTCCTCAAAATCAAGCAACGCTGTCTCCCCCCCAATCGAACCCAGCTAAAAGCACAAAACGTATACAGAGGTCGCCCTTGAGCAACGAATAAGACCACACAAACCTCGTCCATGAAATGCAACATGGCCATTAAAACACTCCCAGCCAGATTAGCCGTCGATGGATTATCCTCGTCATCACAAAAAAAGAGTGAGAGAAATATCAGCCTCTCGAACTGCGTTTGTTCCACGGGCCAGCCTACGCGGAGCAGACATATGGCATTAGATCGTCTGTCCCGTGGTTCATGCATGGAATCCGAGAACTGTGTGCAACTCAAAAAACAAGTTTTGTCAATGTTTTATCTGTGGAGCTAAGAAACAGCCGTTTGTCGTTATCAAGTTCGCATATAGGCATTAGAGACGATTCGGGTTTCGCAAAAGTCAGCGTCGCGGTCCGGCGCCTCTTAAGTTCCGTCACCCTCCCAGTGAACCAACATTCCCTACCACCACGGGTGGCAAGGCTAGCTGCGAGACGGCGGAGATTGGGGGTGCGCTTCGATCGAGACAATTCTCGAGTCGAGTCGTTCGTTCTTCGTCGCGGTGGTCATCCACGTCGGTCGAGGATGCGATCATCTAACGTCGGCCGAACCTGTTGAAAGCAAATTGTTGGTATAAATTCTTCATTTCTTCATCTTGCGGGGGGAGGTGCTTGGCGTGCTTGTGCTGCCAAGTACGGTTGGAACATACTTTTGCTTCTTTTCGGCGGGTTTCAAGATCTATTGAGAAAAGTAAGTTAGTATCCATCTCCAGCAATGTATATGTATATATGCAGGCAAAGCTTACCTGGAAAGAACAAAGCAAGCTCTCGTCAACGCTCATCATGGCACCAGCGTTGTCGAATTCACCGCAGTAGTTGGGCGCACTGAATAGTGTGACCAGCTGGCGCTTGGAGAAGAATTCGTAGCCATCCTCAACAACCTGGTGAGCTCGGCAAATGAGATCCATGTCGTGTTTCTGGAGGAAACGCGAGACAACATCGGGACCGAATGTGAAAGAAACACCACGATCGTTTTCGCTCCAACCAGTAATGTCCTTGTCAGGATCAGACCACAGAAGATCGCAAAGGAGACCGCAGTCGGGGATCTAGAGGCTTGTCAATATATCGCTCTCAAAACACCATGCGCCTCGTCTTGGCGCAAAGAATGCACTCACATCGGTGGGACGCATCACACGGCGAATCTGCTCCATAGAGTTAAGATCGGGGCTGAGACCACCGTGCATGGTAAAGATCTTCTCGTCGATGATAGCGGCGATAGGAAGGCAGTTGAAGCAATCCGTAAAAGTCTTCCACAACTTGATGTTGTAACGACGCTTGCACTCGTCGTAGAAACCATAGATACGGTTGATGGAGGCGCACTCGTGGTTACCTCGGAGGATGAAGAAGTTTTCGGGGTACTTGATCTTGTAGGCGAGGAGCAAGCAAATGGTCTCAAGGGACTGCTTACCTCGGTCGACGTAGTCACCGAGGAAGAGATAGTTGGCCTCAGGTGGGAAGCCACCGTACTCGAAGAGTCGGAGGAGATCGTAGTACTGTCCGTGGATATCACCGCAGATCTAAACAAAGCACACAGGCAAGTCAGCAAAACAATTCTTTGGGTTTGCCCAAATCCAGAGTACCAGCGCCCATTCCAAAGCGCCAGTTCTCATCTTGAGGCGACCAGAATATCGGCTTAAACGTACCTTGATAGGAGCCTCAAGCTCGAGCAGAATGGGCTGGGAGATGAAGATCTCACGAGCCTTGGTGCAGAGATAACGAATCTCGGCCTCAAGGAGCTGAACTTGCTTGCCAGGACGGCTGCCTCGCACCTCGAGTAGCCGGTCGATTATGGAGTCGAGATCGACCTCGTGTTGGTCTGCCATTTTAAAGGATTTTGCTGGCGAGAGCGTGCCCGCAGTAGAAATGAGGGAGGGTCGCGTGGGGGAAGAGGAAAGCGGCAGACAAGATCGCTAATCAGAACAACTGCGGGGCGGAGAACTTGTCGAGTGGAATATGATAGCAAATCGATGCACTTCACAAAACCTGGCCGAGTCAGCCGGTGAAACCGGAGTAACGAGACAAATCAAGATAAAGAGAGACGTGGGGTGAAAAAGAAGAAAAAATGTCTCCCAACTCGCAAACGCCGCAACCGATGAGTGTGAAAATTTGACGAGCGATATGAGGGAAAAGATGCGTTATGTTGCGATGGTGGGAAACAACGAGGGGAGTACAGAAAATTTGGAGGGGAGAAGCCGGAGGAGCAAGGAAGCGGGCGTAGTGCGTGTGGGAGGGGAACAAGAGGGGAGACTGGACTGAGACGGCGCGGCGCTGCGCTGCTAGCCATCCATTGGGGGGCGCACACCAAAACTTACCCGTGAAGGGATCACGTCTCTAATAGTCGAGCTTTCGAGGATCGAAAGCGGAGGAGCGAAGAGAGCGAATCAAGAAATTGATCGTGAGTAGCAAATCGTCGATATTGAATTGCAAGGAGCAATCAGATCACGTAGAGTAGGGGAGAAAACAGTCGTCGTCGTGGTTGCCGCAGTGGGCCACCGACTTTGGTTGTTGATAGCTGTACCAGAAAGAGATGGGCAGGTAGGTACAGGGCGTCAGAAATGGGGGGCGAGCCAGAAGGGGGGAACAAAACACCGTCAGCGCGAGTTTTTGTTGTCCTCGTCCTTCGTCGAGCTAGAAAGATAATACGTCAACGATATGTGACGCTTCGTCGCCTTTGTAGGATATAGAATCAGGAGGCAGTGGTAAAGCCTCGTTCGTCAGGTCGAGATGAGATATTCTCGTCGTCGTTGTTGTTCGTCGTCTCTGGGTAACCCGTAACGTATTGTGTTGGGGCAGCCAAGCGGGCGCGCGATCAGGGAATTTGGAGTCGGGGTTCTTCTAGGACGGACACGGTGGTTCGTCGGTCGTCGTCTGGGGCCAAAGTAAATGGCGGATCACTGTCAAATAAAGCAGCTCGTCACGGAGATGGGCAGCTTAATCGATATATTCGCAGAGCGTGTTGGCGATGGGCAAACACGTGGTAGAAACTTCGTCTCGTTCGTCGTCTGGTTGAGTTGAAGGGTTGAAGGTTTTCAGAAGGGGGGGGATTTTTTTTCTCTCACGACCTAATGGGCTAAGGTAGGTGCACCAAAGCAAAGCAAAGCAAAGCTGACCCGACGCTTGGGCTGCGTAGGCGGGCAGCGGCCGGTACCTGCCCTGCTCTCAAAGACGCTAGTACAGGGCCCGTGGATTGGATATGGTTTGGATATGAGCCTGGAATGGGACTGCGGGACTCGGGAGCTTTCCTTCAGTGGCACTCTGGGGATGTGGCTACAGGGATGACGACGCTGCTGGGACCGCTGAGCTGTAGCTAGTTTCTAGTGCGAAGCCGCTATAAATTGTGAGGCTTTGATGTTCCGTCGGGTAGGTACATGCTACAGTACACATCCATCATCCATCGCAGTTTGATGGATCTATCCGATCTTCAAATCCAAGGAGCTTGGCTCTCAATACCAAGTGGGCATGTAGATGGAACAATACGAGACTGGAACGTAACTTATCTGGGCACTTCGGAGCCCAGATT
Organism: Fusarium stilboides; assembly: GCA_014822085.1. NCBI lineage: Eukaryota > Fungi > Ascomycota > Sordariomycetes > Hypocreales > Nectriaceae > Fusarium > Fusarium stilboides. The sequence goes on from JAASAY010000175.1 coordinate 7,188, forward strand.
CCGCGCAAGCTCCCCTCTTTAGCTACGTCTGTTGCTGTTGTTACTTGTCTCGCTTGCTTGGCTCAAATCGACGTCTCATTTCGTTCGCTCTGATGAGTCTCATTTACTTGGTGCCCGTTGGGTGCCCAGGTATGGATACCTTCATTCGGCCCCTCGTGAAGCCCTAACAAAAACCTTGATCCATTTGACAAGCCAACATCGTCAGGGGAAGTAGATTTCTCCCGTCACTAGAGCTAGATAGAAAAAGGGGGGTCTCAACTTTCGAGCCTCCTGCGTAACTTTGGCGACCGGATTCGTCGGCGCTTAACTAACAAGACAACTAACTTGGAGCTCAGTTTCATCTGCTCAGCCTCTCTCGGCTCTCTTTTAGCCTTGGTCCGTCAGTCCCGGATGTCAAAGACTTACCCTCATTAGTCACTTTGACAATACGAGAGAGAGGAGCTGTCGCGTGCGTTTTGGATATTAAGAGCTGATTCGACGTGAAGCACAACCAGAACAGGGGATCCTTAACTAGGGTAGGGACAAAGATAGCCTACAAGTTGTATTCGGATCAAATACGTAACATTCATTCCCTTCAAACATTCAGTTAAGTCGATAACTAGCTACGGAACTCGCAAATCCCCTTGTGGCTCCATACTTAAAACTAGCATCGTCCACCCTTCAACAGCAGACCCAGTATCTCCATAAACCCCATGGGATTTTGTGTCTTTCGATGTTGGGCATGGACAAAGATATCGCCACACAGCATTAGGCAACACATCACGGCACATGTTCTCCTCTGCAGGTCGCTGATCTCCGTCAAAGCTCTCTTGTTCTATTTGACCAAACACCAAACAAAGCCAAGACCCAGCCGGTCTGCATCTGGGATTTACTTCATCTGCAGTAAACTAGCTCTGCAAAGCTAAGCTCACGGCTGTCCACAGTGGAATCATCTTCCGATCTCAATCATGGGGCTAATGGTCCCACGTAAGCTCGATGAGTATATCGTCAAACTATGTGTGTATCACAGCCTTATTCCTTTCTGACTATCAGACACGTCAGATGTCAAAATAGAATGAGAGCTCATGTTTTGGGGTTACTCAAACCACTTCTCACAGAGTAAAAACAAACCAGATCCTTCACCGACCATCAACTTGCTCTCAACCGAAACAAAACCGCATTGCGTCAGGACGGCATTTTATGCCCCGCTTGGACGCGCAGCCGGTGTAATGCAACTGGAACGAACGAGTGTGGCCCGCGTATGTCATCATGCATCTCGTTTCTCGACATGTACCATAGTACTCATCACGTGTGACCTCATTCGTGTGAGGATCAACAGGACTAGCAGAGTAACGGTCAGAACCGACGGGTATGCTTTTCAACATCATGAGAGACATCGTTCATCATATCATTGATAAACTATGTCATTATATCCGGTTATCCGCCCTTGACTTGACATTGCCACTTTGTATACATATACTATGGTGAAATTGCACGACTTGTAGCCTCATCAAGGAGTGATACGGTTCCATAAGGCATTGGTTGCTTCATACGTCGAAAGACCACGCTTACTATTCATACAGCTACAAGTTAGTATCGCTTCCGTAGAATACTGCTCAACCAACTTCCATATTGACGTTAGAGAACAACCCACGGTTCATTAATCTTATACATTTATATCGTATCATCTCATCCTTACAGAACCTCACACAAGCATCCATCGCTGAGCTAAACCCTTCCATTCCCGCGTCCCATCTTTGGGTCCTTCGCCTTCGTCAACGCCTTTTCCTTCCAATGATTCCTTCTGAAGGAATTAAGCCCTATAATAATTGTTTCCCATCCTTCCTTGAACGCCTAGCTCAATGGTGCATCTGTATGACCCTTTATAGTCTCAAAAAAATAAACCAGCACAAAGAATAAAACCCACAAGCAGCTGAAATGCCCCCTTCGTGATGAGTTCTTTGCTTCCAACCCGCTTATGCGTTTGAAGCTCATCTTCTCCTTGTCGATGTTCTCCGCTTCCTTGCCTTACTCGCTCTGGTCTTACCACCCACGGATTCCACTTCATCCTTCTCATCTGCTTCAATAGCAGTAGCTGCTACTGCATGGTCAACATCCATGCCTAAACCCTTCAACTCTTCATCGTCCAGGTCTGTCAGGTCTTCGCTTAGCATTCGAACGGCATCCCTGCCAGCCCAATGATCCCCAAGAACAGAGGTCCCTTGAGGATCGTGACCCTTGAGGTACCACAGGACGCCTCCGTCTGTGAGAGGATCGACGGGCTCCTGCCCAAGACTGCCGTTAGACTGGGGCGGCGTAGGAGGTCCCGATTGCGCGGGTCGAGGCTTCGACACATATCCGTCCGTGTCAGGGGGTGTATCGGAGGATTTCACAGTGTTGGGTAGAGACTCCTGCTTCTCCTCTGCACCCGCCCCATTGAGATCCGAAGTGTCGACATCAATGTTGGTGCTGACATCAATGTTTCCACCGTCCGACGTAGTATCCATTGCATCCCCTGTTTCAGTAGAATCGGCCTTCACAGTGATTTGAAGCTCGGCATCAACCATGATGGTGTCATTGGCTTCATCAGAGAGGTCAGTTGGTTTTTCTTGGCTTGACTGCGCAGTCAGAGGACGCCTGGCCTCCACGCTTTTGTCAATCGCGTTCTCCAATTCCTTCTGCAGACCCTCGAATGACTTTTGAGAAATCTCTGATTCAACTCGCAATGCTGTCTCCAGGAATGGTTGCACCGCTTTCAATATTCGCTTGCCTAGCTTGCGTCGTTCCCGGATATCTGAGAAAGTGTTCTTGATAGGTGACGCATCGATGTTTTCAGTCTGAGTTCCATCCGTAGGTGGGCCAGGTCCCGGTGTCATCGCGATGCCAGCGCTGATGACCTGGCAAAGATCCGTGGCAAACGACATTACCGTTACATAGAATCGAGTGTTGATGCGATTTTGCAGTGTATTCAACCCGTCCATGAAGAGGTCTTTGTCCAGTCTAAAACAGTTAGCTGTTAACGCCAAGATGGGTAGGAGTGCGGCTGTGCTTACGATATCGCCCTGTCGATAGCAGGGTTGAGGAGTTTTGCGACAGGAAAGTAACACTCGTCCACGAAATCTTGTTCGAGCTCGCCAGCGTCAACCTTGATTTGCTCTCGCTCGACAAGGTCGCCTGCAAGGCCCTTGAGCTGCTCGAGATCTTTGATCAAGTTTTCGGCGAACTCGATGCGTCTGGCTAACCTGGTCTTTCCACTTGGTCCCATCGCCGCAAAGTCCCGCCGTGTTAGCTCCATTGAAGAAAATGACTCCATCTGGAGCTGGAGGCGTTTCAGAAGTGCTGCTCCACGGCGTTGTTCACGCTTCAAGGTCCAGTAGCGACATGCCTCACCCAGATAATCCTTACGCTTCCGGAAGGGAAATCTCTGGATAGAAGCCTCAACAACCTCAAAGACTGCCTGTGGTATAATGGGTGCACCCGAAGGCAGCTTCCACAAGTTCTTTGGATTCTGGCCTTTCTTCTTATCCCCGGCGGTAGAATTCTTGGAGCCGGGCAGCTGCGATTCGTCTGACGACTGTTCTGCAAGGGCATTGCGATGTTGCGCTGCAATGGCATTTGCAACAGCTGTGTTGTCAGCCCAGATGCGGTTTCTCATAGTTCTCTTGTAGAACTTCTTAGCCGCCTTTGTGGCCTGGTGCACGCTGTGCTCCTGTGCGTAGTCGGGTGGGCAATGCCTGTCGCAGAAAGCCTTGAGAACCATACCACCATCCAACACGGCGAGAGCACCTTGACTTGTCTTCATCTTAAGGAAAAGTCGAGATCTCCGAGCGCAAGTAACATGGAACGCCTGATAACAGTTCTTGTTTCCGCACTGGATACATGCACCCATTCGCTGTCGACAGATGTAGCATGTCAACTTCCACCGACTTTTGGGTACCTTTTCTACGTCCATGACAGGTTCCATAAACGTATGATTCCCCAAAGAAACCTCGGGAATCCACATCGCGCAAAGAAGATGGGCCCATTTCGAAGAATTCGTTTGCTTGAACGCACCGTCGGTATTAGGACAGAAAATACAAGTCTGTTCCTGGTCAGCACAAGCACTCACTAATATGATTTGAAATATACTTACTGGAACTCCGCGGCCGCAGAGCTGGCATTTCCTGCAAAGCCACTGGCCTTCTGGAATAAATGGCACTCCGTAGCATTCCTGGTGAACCGCAAGGTTGCAGCCATCGCAGAACACGATCGCGTTGGTGTTTTCGCAGTCGCCGTCGTCGCAAATGGCACATTTAGAGTCAGGCTCTTCGCCCCCTTGCGGTTCGCCATTAACGGCCGCAGCAGAACTTGATCGAGGGCGATGAGTCTGAGGTGGTTTGGGATTAGGTTTTGGTATTCGCTTCTCCAGCGCATGCCATTCCTTTTCGATCTTTGTCATGGTGATCTCGAAAACTTCTCGTGTTATGTCCTCCAGCTGGTTTTGCTTGCGATAAGCATTATACTGCTCGAGCCACATGTCGTCTTGTTCGTCCATGTCATACTCCACACGACCGATTCGTGTGTGATGAACGGGCTCGGAGGATGCTGTAGCATCAGTCAAGTCTCCCTCATCCTCAGCGTTGAGATCAGATGATTTGATGAGGGTTTGATCTGGGCGTATGTAGTGGTCGCTCTCTTGATAGCCGACGTTACTCATCGCCTTATCAACGTAGCGAGCTTGACCAAAAGTTTTGCTCTCGAACAACTCGATTCGGTTGGTTTTACGGTACGAGGGTAGTTTGAGATCTAGTTTCTCTTTCGGGGTTTGGTTTTGAATAGGTAGAATCTTTGGTGTCTTTGGTGTCGCAATGAGATCCATGGGCCGGCTACTGTAGAAGCTGACAACATCTCGAGTCGGTCGACGAGGGCGACGTATCGGGGTCTCAGTGGGAACATCGCCAGTGTTCGAGTCTGAGCGGCCTTGGGGATTCGGGGTGTTCCCGGTAGATGCGGGGTTCGGCTGTTTTGACGGAGTTCTAGTTTCGTTCGAGGGTGTCCCAAATGTCTGGACAGCTGATGCATCGGGGTTTTCTTGGGGTATTCCATCGACTTGCTCGGATCGCAGGACTAAAAAGGCGCCCTCGATATCTAGGTTAGGATGGAAATCCTCCCAGCTGCGCTCCTCACGGGGCTTGTAATCTTCAGCCTGCTTCACTGCAGTCGCCATAGCAGCAGCAGATCCCCATTGCATTTCCTCCAAGTCGTCGTTTCCGGCAGCTCGTGTCCGAGCGCCTCTTTCGCGTCGCGGCATTAGAGATGGTGAAGGGCGATTGAGAGCCTCGCGCGCAGCAGCTCTTGATCTCGACACTGTTGATGGTTCAGCGGTACTTGGTGTGCTCATCAACCCAGGGTCAACGAAGCGACCACCTCCGCCAGGGCCCCCTGGAACATATCGGCGTCTTTTAGGAGGGGGTTCGGTTGCGGCCACTGCCGCGAGAGCTGCAGCTCTTGCGGCGCGAGCTGCGTTGGTTGTACCCGGAGGACGTCCTCTGCGGCGCGCTGTGAGGGGCCTTCTGGGAGTCGGAGACACCGGAGGCATCATGAACGAGGCCAACGGCGATGTATATGCGAAATTCGGGATCTCGTTGGCGCAATATTGGGATGAATAACCGCGTCAGGGAGGAGGTGGCGCAAAGGCTCAGTCCGGGGCTTGGCGGGGTCACCGATCATTTGAAAGGCGCCATACACGCCGGAGATTATCTTGCTTCGAACACCTCAGTTTTGATAGTCGAAAAGTGGTTTGGCTGATGAATAGTTGATGGAATATCGCGAGGAGACAGGAGACGTGACGTTGGCTGTCGGCTCTCGGGCAACGAAAACACGCGTGAAGTCGAGGCGCACGGGCCATTTATCCGATCACGCTCAGGGGCTTTGGTGGCAGGTGGGTGGCAGATTAATCCGCACACCAAAGGTTCCACCTAAAAATATATGAACAGTGATAGAGGGATTAAAGGCTCGAAAGCAACAGATTGGAAGAATTATTGCAATCATTCTGAGAAAATACATTTACTGTAATTCCATCACGCGCAAACAAGTATCAGCATCACTTTATGTGATGAAAAGGGACAAGTCAACAGATAGCTTCGAAGCTTGATTGCACATGTACACGAGTTACTTGGCTTTTATTTTCTAGAAGCATTGGTGAGTGAACTCGCCTGTCTATTAATCTCTTTCGGGTTTAACGTTATCGGTCGCATCTGCAACGTGGGGAAACCAGATCTAGCAATTCAATGCAATTGTTAGATCGAATCTGACACAACTCATTGTGCCTTTTATTAACCTCGAAGTGACGTATGATCTTTCAGATAAAGCCTTCTTATTTGTTTCAAGCTGCTGCCAAGATCTTATTCGTCAACTCGTAGATATGTGTCGTTCAAGGGGGCTTGGAACCTTGACCAGCAGTGGTTAGCGAAACCCATAGCATTCGACAATTCTCAACACTTTGGCTCCGCAAGTAATCTACCGAGGCGCAATATGAGATCTGGAGCCTCTCCACGGCGTGAATCTCAGAATCCAGGGTCCAATTGGAGATACATCGGGCGCTTTGTTCATGCCCACCCTTGTTGTCGCTTTCGCTTCGTGTAAGCGAATTGGGCCACAACCACAACTCCTTCAGAGCTTTATTATGTTCAATGATCTGTAAGATACAAGTGTCATTTGTGAGTTCGGGACTTTTTGTAGTTCATGCAACATTATGCTGATAGATACCTCTGTATCATCCATGCTGTGCCAATCGCAGACGGCTACACTTGGGATTGGATTCTAAGATCCCCATAAATACTACGCAGTAGTAAACATATGCATGAGAGCTTATCCATATCGACGATGGCCTCAGATCTAAAGACCCTAGTACCTGTCGGCGCCGTCTCCGGCCGTGGGGCCGCCCGTTTCGATCCACCCGGTCGCCTCGGCGGCCCCAGAACCGGTATGACTTACCTACAAGGGGAGCTGAAGCGGATCTAGGTGCTGGGGACTATATAAGCGGTCAGTGAGTATTGGAGTCATATCAAAGCATGTTTTCTCAGTAGCTGATCTATGACGTTCAGGCATTTGACTTGGAATCATACGTTGATGCCCAGCAACGGAGGATGATGCTCTTCAATGGTAATGCTATTGATTGAAACACCAGATTGATCAAATATCAGTAAATAGTACGAATCGCAGATTGATAAATTCACATTGGTGCTATCAGCTCCACATAGGTAGGCAGACAGTATCAGTATGTGGTTATTGGCAACCATACCCTTAAGCCGAACTACGAAGAACTATCAAACACGATCTTGCATTTTACATATTATAAGCATGGGCATTCATGTTCCGCGCAATTGACAGTTTACCAAAATGTTGACCGAAATACCAGCAAATGTTATCAAGCGCAGACTGACGATGCATTTCGGCGTTGTCAACTCGACGTGGGTGGGCTCGTAGTATTGATTCAGTATGCTATTCTTGGTAACCTTGTCTATTGGCCAGCTTACACAGATCTATTGAGTATGATCTTTCTTTTCCTCTTAGTTATTGTGAGCGTGGATGATCATATTCCGCATGGTCGACGGTTTACAGGAAGTAGATGATATTTCTCTTCTTGGAGTGGCTACAAGAATTCTCTGTTGAATATAGTGCTACCAGCTACACTTGCAAATGACCTCAAATCCGGGGTAATAACTCGCCTATCCAACACAAGACTCGAGGCACGCCTCGCTCAAACATCACCACAGCCCATCCGAGCCCCCAAGCCCTGGAATGATGACGCCTCAGCCCAGCTCAGACATTGGCCCAAGCCCTGAACTTACACCACCTCCCATCTCTTCAACCTTTCATTTCACCCGCCCCTCCATCGTCACAAGTACCTTCTACCACATCCTCATCCAGCCCACCATCTCAAGCCCTCTAGCTGTGTCAGGAACCGGGTCTGTCCAAAACGATACTTTCGTGTCTCGCCTTGGGCTCAATTTAGTTCCAAGCCTCCCCAGACTCTCCAATCTGGGGCGCCAAGCTAATGCCGGGTCAGGCGAGACTTGCGGTAGCTGACCTGGTCATGTCGACCAATGGAGGGTCTGCTCTCCTGGACTTCTTCCACGACGGCATCATCGGAACATCAAAGGGTCATTTCCTTTCAGGGGTTGAGAGGTAAGCCACCGCAAGTGACCTGAGAGACAATTCCTGGAGGTGGGTTAGCTATCCAAATTGACAAAGACCACAAGACATGGCAAGACATCTGTGGTTACTAACAAATGTTGACATGCTCACAAAGGCTCACGCGATTTCATTCAAACACAACCAACAATGGTAGTCAAAGACTAGGGAGACACCAGGCAATTGAACAGATCAACGACTTTCATGTATTACAGCAACCCCCAAGTCTTCACTATGGCAACCACAAATCGCATGCCTATCAAATCGAAGGTGAAGTCTTTTTTTCTTCCAACCATGCCACGCAAAACCAATAATGCAAATAAGCAAATGCCCTTAGCCTCTTAACGCCATGTCCAAACTCCGACGTGAAAACAAAAACAACACAGGGGGCTTCTTCCAACCAGGAAGAAGAACAACAGGCATTCTTCAGAATGAAACCCTTCCCCTCTATATAGAGGCTCTCGTTGAAAAATGTGAAATCTCTAAACAAGGGGACAAAGAACACACATGCTCCATAAACGAAGAGAAGCAACCATGAGTAGTGATGATGGTTCCGAATGCTCAAACAAATGCAGAGGTGTCTTCTGCCCAAAACGCCGCCTCGCTATGCTCCTTGATATCATTGCAAATGCCAGTAAAACGTAAAAAACAAAATTTGTTAGATCAAGTCATTAGACCTGAGTCAGACCAAGAATCGAATCATACCGAGGAGTCCAACAAACTCCTACAGCAGAGAGGGTATATGTGGGTATCATTGGGTGCCGTCTTCCTCCAAGTGTAGCTCTGCTGGTGTTCTCAACTTCAACTTAACCCAAGGTTCGGCCACTGTGGATGGCTTGAGCCTGAGGGGCATGTAAAGGAGTGTGTGCCGTGCGTATGACTGTACCGGATGGGATGTTAGGCGCGGGATAGTCTGCCGGACGGTTGGGACTCCAACTCTCTTCACTCAGAACAGAGAGGTAGCCATTGCCGACGCTGTTTCGCAATGCCTCAATCTTCTGGCGGTAAATCTCGCCACCAGCGTCCCAGTCTTGAGGCTCTTTCCATTCCGAGCTATCGTCGCTTGGAGAGTAAATAGAAGGGATGTTGGCGAAAACATTGGTGTCAATTCGGGGCACTTCTGGAGAGCTTACAACTTGCGAGTTGGTGGTCAAAACAGCCGGGGGCAACAGCTGGGCCTCGGGCTGTTGAGAAATGCGGTAGTTTCCGTCGTTCATCACCGGGGCTTTGGGTTGTTTGCCAGTTGGCTTTGCCACATGAACATCGACGGGTGTAGGGAAAGGGAGAGTGTCAGAGGTCGCCAGGTCGACAATACGCCTCTTGGGCGTCTTTCGCCTGCGTGTCGAGCTTGTGTTGATCTCACTCATGACAGCCTTGGGGGTAGGTCGCTCCTTGCGGAGAACAGTCGGTTCTTTGGGAGGGTTGTAAACAATGGTGGGCTTGCTCACATCGACAGTGGGCACCTCGGGAGCCTGGGGTTTGACTACCGGAACAGATTCAGGAATAGGAGGGCGTTCTACCAGAGAGCGCCTTTCGACGTAACTGGGGCCGCTACCATCGATGATCACGTCCTCGGTATAGCCAGGAGCTTTGCGGAAAAGATTGAAGATGGTGATTCGGTAATCCTTATGAGTGCGAGTGAAAGGATTACCCTCTACCCAAATCTCGTGAATATCAGGAATACCCGTCAACCTTGCAAGCTCCATAGGATCAACCAGGCGGTTGTCCCTTAGATCCAGTCGTTCAAGAGGGACCAGCTTCTCAACGCCTGCAAGGCTCTGAAGTCGGTTGGCTCTGAGGTTCAAGGCTGTGATGGCGGGGAGAGGATTGCGGGTCAGAGACTGAAGTGAGTCGATCATGCAGTGAGACAAGTTGAGAGCACGGAGAGCGGTGAGAGTAGCAAGACTGTCTGGGACCTGGCTAAAGAGGTTGGATGAGATGTCGAGAGAATAAAGGGTGTTGGAGAGGGGTGCGAGACTGTTTTGCGGAATGGAGGTCATTGAGTTATCCGCCAAGCTCAAGTGTCTCAGAAAGCGCCACTTCGAGGCGGGGAGGACACCCATGGCAAGCAAGTTGCCAGAGCTACCTCGAGAGTGATGATGGCCAGTCCATGAATCAGAAAGGCTGGAGTGAGAGCTACCAGATCCAGATCGCCTCATGCGATGATGATTGCCTCGGACGGGATGGGATTGTGTTCGAGAGCTGGTAGGGCGAGGAGGCGAGTTGCTCCTCGGGCGTGACGCCTTGTGGGGAGCTTGGGACATATCATCCTGCTCATCATCCTTGCTCAAGGACTGCCGCCGGCTGCTTTCCTCGACGGCGTGTTCACTCGGGGTCAGCGAACCAACCCGCATGTCGACGTGAGCGCCAGGGGAGCTTGGAGCAGATGCGGCACGGTGGAGCTCAGGATGGCCGGGAATGCCAATATGTCGACGAGGGCTGCCGCTACCTGTCCAGGCGGACGTAGGCGAAGACTGGGATTTGGAGACCCGTCTACGGCGCTTGTCCATGTCGTCCAGCACGATGTCAATCAGGATGTCTGCAGGGTCTTCGACGCCGGCACGCTTGAGTGTAAGCGAACGCAGCTGATCTGCCAAACGATCCCAGCCAAAGAACTGGCGGAAATCGATGCTGCTAACCTCGAGAGCCTGCAGGTTCTTGAAAACGTAGAGTGGAACAGCCGAATCGAAAGGAAATTCCTCGTAGCCACGGATCAGGCGGGCACGCCAGTCCGGGGCTAGCCTTAAGCAAGGGATCTTGGTAAAGGCAGAGTAGAGGTATTTCATGTCAGCTTCCAGAGCAGCCTTTTGACGTTCAGTTCGAGCAGCAGAAATGCTGGCACCAATACCGAAACTCGACCACAGTGCAGACATGCCTGACATGACGCTTCGCATACTCGAAACAGAGTGTATTGAGTCAATATCAGAGCCCTTGCTCCTCGATCGCTGGGTATTGCTAAGGAAGGAGACATAGTTGGCGGAAGAGGAACTGTCGTGGAGGTTCTCGAGGCGGACCTTCATAGGACCGACATTGATGCTGAGCTCCTCGAAACGGGAGAGGAGGTAAAAGAGGTGATGGGGTGTAAGTGCCAGCTTCGCAGACTTGACATTATGCGACGTGAAACTGAGAGCGCCCAGTGACAGGGCAGCTGCGAGAGAGCTGGATGTGGAAGCGGAGGTGGATGGTCGTTCGGGAAGCGAAGTCGATGTCTGAGAAAGGAGGGCCGCTGAGCCGGTGCTCTGCGATGACTTATGCCGGACTTGGCGGCGTTGTAGTTGGAGAGCGTTGGCCAAGGCCTTTTCATGCGTGCGCACGAAGCCGGCAAGTTGCTACACAAGAGTCAGCCAAACTGTTCTGACAACTATCAAGCAAATGTTATACCTTTATGAACAGTTCTCCGTCTTCTGAATCCATGATTATCGCCCACTACACATAGAAGTGGGATCCGACCCGTAGAAAGTATAGAAAGGTATGGGATTCGAGGTTCGAGTTTCGAAGGAGTGGAAGAAGCGAGGCCTGGAGGAAAAGGCGCCGCCTGTGGTATTAATACTCGGAAGGGATCGTGATGTCTACCTATTTCACGTTCGAGTTAGTGGCATGTCACGTTTGAAAGTCAATGAAGTACAAAGTGCAAAGTAAATGCGAGGTAAGCGTAACACGATGTTGTACGTTTCAGGCCTTGTCAAAATCTCGGCATGTGAACTGCAAGCGGGGGAGAGCAAAAGACACGAGTGTACAGGCGGAGATGAGTGTTTGTATAAATGCAAATCGATTTCTGATCCTCGTGGCACAACCTCGCTTTTTTTACCTCGCCGTTCGTAGTATTGTTAGGTATGATCGCAATCGTATCCCTAGTCACACGTATTTGGGGGATAGTCACGCAATATGGGCGAGGAAGCGGCCAAGAGTGCGATCGAAACCGATTTGGCAGGAAGCACGAGATTTTCTGTCGCGAATTTTTGCAGCGAAGCATCTGAAGGTGCGCAGATCGAGGCAGGCGCGAGGCTTTTGGATGTGCAAGGACAGGAACGGGTGGAAGAGTGTAAAATGCAGTTAAATTCTCAGGCAGTCGACAGATGGATGTGAGTGAAGCAGAGCAGGCAGCCGTGCCGAGGAAAAGCCCTTCATTTTCATCACCGTCACCCTCTTCGCAGAACAACGAACAAAACGGACAAATAACACTCAAGCAGTACCAAAGGCAAAAGTCGATGATGGGGATGCGATCAAAAGCAAGAAAAAGAAAAAGCAGCAGAGGAGCATCACGAACTCACCTCGGATGGTGTTGTTGAAAATCGGCCGCAGGCACAGCAGCAGCAGTTGCAATCACTTCCGGTCGCCCAAAGCCAGAATGATTATCACGCCGAAGAGAATTCCGCCAAATGGGAACGACTGCGAGCCCAAGAGATTCTTCGCAGCTTCGAAGGACCGACGAGATTGTCGAAGGTGAGGAGGAGGATATCGAGGAGGTGGAAGCAGAAGTAGAAAGGGTCCGGTGGAGGGGGCGGCCTAGGTTCCTATACTAAGATCAAGGTGGGCGCCGAGCATGGAAGAGCAAGAGACCCATCAAATGGACGATAACTAACAACCGGGGGGTGTTCTTTTAACTGGGATGGCATGGATGGGAATCTTTTCCTAGCCCACTGGTTTTCACGTCAACTGAACGGGGTTCTTCAGTTCCATCACAGCGGAACGCTCACTGTAACATGCGCCCAGCAATGGTCAACCGCAATCACGGGCTGGCCTTGGGGCGCTCACTGGACCCTCGAAGCCTCTCACACCTGGCACACTTCCTGGCATGTCGACACCCTCTTACAGCACTAGATGCAGTTTTTTGTCCTCTAACCATCACACCCTGGCAGTCTGGCTGGTTCATCAGCGGTCGTACTAGTGGTTGATTGGGGCTGGCGCGAAGTACTCGATACTTGTGACCCGCTTGGTTGAGATGTGACCATGAGCAAGGTGCCCACTGAGGAGCCACTGGAGCCTCTTGAAGTGGATTCTTGAGGGTGGACCCTTGTGTGGTCACTTTGTCGCTATCCCAGCTACACCCCGGGAGAAGGCATTCGCATGGATCCTGTCAACGTCTAAAGAATCGCCCAGTAATGGCTCTTGAACATTGCCTACATGCAGCCGTGGACACCTCAGTCTCTTGCAGCAAAAAGATGCACTATTCATTCATCTCACAGACGCGGTTACAGCGCGCGCTCTTATGTGAGGTCATTCTGCTTGCATCTGCTCGCTTCTCGACATGATCCGCGATTTTACGCCCAAGTCCATCCTCAATCTACTGCACCAGTTGGAGTAATAACACCGGTTACAACAACGACGACGATAACACCATCGACCACAATATGGCCCTGGCTTTCTCCCCTGCCTAGCTCGCTCGCATCAACCTTACCTTGAACCTACCTACGACCTACCTAGTCCGTCTATCAGTGGTTATGCTTCAACCAATCCGTTCCCTGTACAACCGCATCTCGACTGCATTGTCTTTACTCAGGGATTTTCCTGTCATCACTCACATCAACTCCGCATTTTCGCCTCTCTCTGTCGAGTTTGACAGTCGTCTATCGTTAATGTCGGTCAGAGTTAACCGTCAATTTGGAACCCATCAAGAAATGACTTCATTGACATTCAAAACTGGAGAGTTCAAGACAAGCCGAGTGCTCACTCAGCCCTCCGCCACTTTCGTATCCGGGGAATTGTGATTAGAGACTGGGCAAGACATTATCTAATGTCTACTCCAGTTTTTGTTATCTTCATTTGATTCATACGGTTGTCTCTTGACTTATTCCACTGCGAATAACACAATTATGGCTAGAGAAGGGCACTCGTGAGGGAAATACATTCAACTTCGATCAAACTGTTGCTCAGATAGTAGCCCGGGCTCGCCGCAAGCTCATGATAACTGGTCGTGAATGACAGAAGAGAGCACGCAACGCCAGGCCGCGCCGCCAAGAGTTCGGAAGTCTGGAGTGGAGTCGTCAAATGGAACCATGCTCGACTCGCTCACCATGGTGGGGGTACGCTTGGCGTTGGACCAGGATCAAAGGAGGACATGGACCAGAGAGGGCTAGATGCAGAGCGGCTCGGACGAGTAGCAAGCGAGAACTCCAGTGCTGCGCTTGAGATTGGTGATAACCGTTCCGCTGAAATGGCTATTTCAGAGATGGGCGCAAGCCGCTTATTTCCTTTAGGGGGATCTAGAGATGCTGTAGCGTCGGGAATTCAGTCCTCGACGGGTGCTTAGTACTGGACCTTCATTTCCAGCTACCCGCCAGGACCAGTCCAGGCTCGACTCTGTTCAGCAACAACAAACAACAACAATATTACCACGACGATATAACTGGGATGTTGGCCAGTGCGATCGAAATTGAAGATCGAGTGCGTGCGCACGCGTGAGCTGTTGTCTATGCTCAGTGTTCCAGATCAACGGCCAATGTCTCACAATCCAAGGTCAGAGCATTGACAACAGAAGGTCGTCAACACCATCTTCACAAATTTGTGTTGTTGTTGTTGTTTGTTTACTTACCGGAGATGCCGCTCTTGAGTACACCTAGTAACCTCGGCGGTATCCCAAAATGACAAGCTCAAGAGTAGGGATGAAAGATCACAATGAACACAACGATCAGATAATGCACAAAAAGGCTATTGCGTACAACGGAAGAAATCTTCCATTTCGTTTACTTCTCGAGGTTACTCGACAACCGGAGACCGAAAATCCCCTGTTGGTGGAGCGCCGGCATTTACAGCACGATGCACCGAGCAGCGGGAGAGAAATGACATGCAGCTCTTCATTATCTTGATTCACACTCTGTTTCTCCTTTTCGATCAATGACCGCGTTATTGTGATACGAGACATTGCACATCATGTTTGAAAATCTCCATGTCGCTCGGGGAGTCGCACAACCCTCCTCTCCCACGAAGACGATCTTCAAACGAAACTCTTCCGCCGTGCGCCGCCGTCGTTTCGACATGCGATATTGCCGGCGGGGATGGCTTACATTAGACGATACTCTGATGCAGGCGCACCGCACACAGCTTTCATAAAAATGACTAGCCAACCGTTACAAGCTGTCAACTTCAAACACCGAATATCCCACCACGATCAACCATCCACACCAACTACCACGCTCTGCATCAGCCATCCATCCGCTCCATCATTCCCTTGGTTCAGGAGCAATCAGCAGCACCATCACACGCGATTTTCACAACACCGAACCCACCTGCAACCCAATGCGTCACGGTCCAGACGGCTGTCATGACTCTCTATCGCACATCCAAGACATAGCTGTCACGCAGTCACTCAGCATAGCTATTCGCTGCCACGAGACCTACCACTACGTTCCGTACGGTCCCTTTCTATATCTTATGCTTACACCACGCGCATTCCCGTCATGAGGCTACCTAGACCATGTGGAAAACACCCTTCTCTGCTCAGTTTCCATGCTCGCTACCCCTTGTTCTTCTCATATGTTCTCGCATTGGATCTACCAGGCCATGATCCATCGTATACTGGCATCTGCATCTCTGCTGCGCCTTTGACCTTTGTCGTGCGCCGCTCCAAGCGGAGCCTCTGACCATTTTCTCTGACTCTGGGCGCTCTCGCAGCAGTTATGTCATACCTCCACTAAAGTCGAATGTTGCCGATATGTGATTGGAGACTTGAATGTCATCTTGCTTGAAGGGCCTCGACGGCCCCTGGTCGTAGTTCCACTCTCAGTGCCAGGTAGCGGATACTTCTGGCCTGCAGGTCGCGAAGCTATCTTATTATCCCTGACAGTTAGTGGATGCTCATCCCGCTGAACCATTTTCGAAATGCTCAGACTCACGATGATCTTCAAACATTCTCAGCACGGCTGCCAAGACAAATCCAAGCTACTACTGTACCTTTGTCTATCACCCTGCGATAAGATGATCGATATTCAAACCATCGCCATGCCGATTTTCGTTTTTGTCGTATCGGATTGCAGTATTTTCCATAATACTGACTCGACTATACCAGCCGATCATGTTTATCTTGACCGTGTATGTGTACGGCATCTCCAGTTCAGCAGTTGATAGTCATTATGTGCGGCACCCTACGATGTCAGAAAGTGGTACAACTTCCATCAGGACATGGTGTTGCTGCGCAAGGCGCGCAAGCCAAGACTTTGTGGGACACTGAGGCGACATGGCTGTGTTCGCTAACCACGAAAACGTTGCGCCGCTTACAAGAGCTGCAACGCTTTTTTGTCCACGACCCGGTAGTTATCAAACACAGACGGACTCTTGACACAAAGAAATGTTCGGGGCCGAGACGGAATGAACCCACATCCCGGATCGTCAGAAAACCAACTCTGCTCGCATCAACTCCATGATTGTACATATTGAGTCTCAATACTCCATACTGTTACGGGTTCTGCGGATGTTCTATGAGAGACAAAGTCTAGACCGTTGAGTTCGGCGTCGACATCAGCCTTCCTGCCGGATACGGCAATATGTCTTGGGGACATACGACGTTCGACTTATAAGCCGCTGCAGGGCAATATCCTTACTGCAGTCATGGTCACAGACGCGGCTCGAGCTATATGCAGCCGTGGGAATGAACCCCATAACCGTGCTTAACCATTTTTTCGAGAAGGAGAACCGCGGCGTCGAAACTCGACAGACTGTTACATGTCGGAGTTTGAATGCTCATCAAATGTTTCTCCCGTCCCAACAAGAACACCCTACGGCACAGCAAGGGTCCAACAGTCAAGAACCGGGGCCCTGTTATCGTGCACTGGCCATTATCCGGCGTTGCACGTCCTGTCTTGGTCCGAGTCATGCTGTCTCAAGAGTGCTTTTCCCCGATGATAGACATCCATCCTTGAGGAACCGTGTCCCAGCCTCAGTCTGGGGAAACGGTTTAACTCGTGAGTCAGCTCTATAAATTCCTCAGTTCAGATATCATACCACATCCCATGTTGGAAACTCTCCACTGCGGCCTAGTGGATCTAGTGTGTCTTTTTTTAAAGGACAGTTAAAGGCCATTCATTATCTCAAGCTTATCAGTGCCTTGTGCTGTTTCACACGCGCCTAGAATCCAGCAGACCACGGTGGTTTCACACTGTTGAATCATGTTTCTCACGACGTGCTTGTCAGAAGGGTTCATTAGGTGAAACAGATCCGCCATTATTAGAGTATGTCTATCACCTGCCTCGAATGTCGTGATATGAGCATCAACGCTACGCTGGTTCGCAGACGATCTAGATGCTAATAGAGGGGGATCTAGGGTGTGCGGTAGAGATCCTCCTCCTCTTAGCGAATAGCAACCGATCCTGTCCCTCCAATATGCCTCATCAATTCGATGGCGCCCTTTTCCCGTGTAATTGGATCGGCGAGTTTACACCCTCAACCTCGTTCGACTCTTTGCGCTACGGGCGGATATTCTAGAAATCGAGGGATAGAAGCCAGCCAATGATGGAGGTGATAGGACCATGTCCGGATTGAATCCAAGAGCACATGACGCACGATCTCGCATTCCTTTCACTTGATTTGAGGCTGGGACAGTGGCAGCTCGGTCGACGACCGTGCTGAAACGCTTGACAGTTCTGTTTCGCGCTCATTCTCTTCACCGCTTGCTTGCCCCCACGGCCATCTAGGGTCGTCTTTTAAACCCCAGGATCCAAAGATGACATACATGACGCTTCAGAATAACGACTTTAATGACCGCTGCTACTTCGAATGTATTCTGTAAATTATCTACATACGACTTCGAGTCGGTTTTAAGTAATTACGCGTAGACGCGTCGTCAGCCTATCCTCCACCGTTTCATCTGTTGGTTGAGGTTGTCAGCGATCAACCGACAATGCCGCGTGAAGGACGACAAAGCCTACGGCACACGCCATCCAACATCAAGAACCTGACCCCTCTCTCCTCTATGAGAACACTTGCACCATGCCCCTCGATCTGGTGGGGAATTGTCCAATCTACTTTGGCGACATGCCACCTTTGCATCTCAATGGAAGGTTCATCGCGGGCGTCAATGACGAAAGGGATGCCATTCGTCGACTGATGGGGCACAGTTCTTTGAGGAGATCTGGCATTAAGAAAGACAAAGCAGTGTATAACCGGCTGCCCCGATAATACCACAAGTCACAGGTTCAACTTGAGCTCCGTTCTGGTAACTGAGCCATCTTGCCGGTGCGGCTACCTGCACGGATATCATGATTTTTGTCCTGATTCTTCGGACCCGCGTGAGGTTGTTAATGGGCGAGAGTGTTTGCGTGGGACCATGTTTCACCAGCGCCTGTAACAATCATCTAAATGGATGCCGTTCCGAAAGACAAAGACGATGAGCGAGCATGTTACATTGTCCACATGCATAGTACGGGGTTATAGTTGTTCAAGCCTACACCGGCAGTCCGGAATCGAAGCAAGGCACACACAAGACGTGATCCATTAATTTCCATCACAGGGTTGAGATGGGATGGGATGACTTGGGGGAAGAAGCATTGTTACAGGGTATCCGCTTGTCATCCTGACTTACAACATTGAGCATCGGAACTTGATATTTGACATGGTGAAAGCGAATGCCCACTACCTAACCGCTTACACCAAGCTTTTTGTCGGTACTTCAGTGACATGGCTGGCTATTCATGGCACGGCCCTTCTGTGGCTCCGTCTTAGTCCATGGAATCCCTTGTTAGTCAAGCTGTCAGATATTTGGTGGCGGGCGCCAATAAGGAAGGATGCGCAAACTGCACCCTTCACGAGGAGAACAATGCCTCGAGGTTGGAGTCCAAATTTGGGGTTGATCTTCATCTTGACAAGAAGATTTCCAAGGTATTGCCCGCATCGGTTCTACGCGCTAACCCCATCTCAAACAAGGGGTCCCCTCGTCGTCTCCTAGTGGGACTTGACTGGGACGCTTTGAAGCTCACCGCAAGCTGAACCAACCAGAGGGTCCTTGACTTTATGACGTCAAGTAGATGTTGACAAGCATGATGTGTAGGATCGCTTTGTCGGCAGTTGATTTCGATAGAAGCTAGGTCTGTCATCAGGGTCCAAGCCCGATATTACCCAGGCGCGGGTGTAACTTCAACTACCCAAAGGGTTGGACCCTGATGTGCAGGAGATTAACTGCTGATCTCGAAAGTGTCTTGAATTAACGTCTCATCCAAAGTGCAAGTATGCGCAATGGAAATTGCTATATGGCTCCATGGCATGATCTCAGGCGCCATCGTCTGGTTGACTTTAAAAAATCCCTTGGACAAAGCAAAAAAAAGAACCCGACCCCGCCTACGCACGTCGGTGGATCTTCAATTTGTGCATCTGTAGGCGCTTATTGTTCAGCCAGGCTTTGTCAAGGATAGCCTCGTTTCTTCAAGCTGAGGCTGGCTGACCGCTTACCATGAGACTGGACGACATTGGTTTGGAGGGGTAACGTTTTTCTATCATTCCAAGTTTTTGGAGACCCATGGGGAATTTGTCAACTCCACGGCTTTTACATCCAATGTCCACCTTTGATCCCAAACTGGGCCGTATTGCTGAGATTCCCCTCTTCCAACTCGCTTGTCCATGCTGTGCATGCGCCTAACTTACATACATGTTCCCGGTAGACAAGTCCTTATTTTAGTTAGGGTGAGTATTTCCGATCTGAGGGCATTCCATCGAAGATAGAAACACCGAAGATCGTGCATGGTCCGTGTTTGCTTTGCTTTGCTAGCCAGCCCCTACTGCAAAAGACGTTTCCAGTCAAACATCAATGCCGACATTAAGTTTGACGTGTCCCTTTGGCACTGCCGAGTTCCTTGAAATGTCGATTTCAACTAGGATGCGGTTGTTGAGCGCGGTGGGCTGGCTGGCCAAGTTCTCTCGTGTAAGTCGAGTGAGGAGTCGTAGGAATATCCAAGTGCCACACACTTACATGGACTCTTCCATGGACCTTCGAATCTCGATGTGGAGAATCTTAGTTCTCCATCTACAGAAAACGGTCGAACAGGAGAGTGTCTTGTATCGTGTACTTGTTGCTACGTGGTGCATCTTGTGCCCCTTCCTCGAAGAGCCACTTGCATCTGTGGAGATGAGATGTAGCAACCAGCCTCGATTATACGTGGTGCTTGTCCGCCTCGGTCTTAACCGGAACTATGTGGAGTTGAGCGGTTTGTTTGTATACGGCAGCACCTTAAGCGCATAGGAAACGTTACTTGTCTGCATTAGCCCCATATCGTCGTGGTGAGTGATATGGTAGTTGCTCGCGTGCCTGGGAGATCGGGCGATTCCATCACGAGGCGCGAGAATTTCTCTGCTTACACAGATGCGCGAGATTCGTGAACATGTTCGCTTACATCGTGATCTGTGACTTGATCCTAGAGATCCCACGTAGCAATGAGGAAACGAGTTGCAGGTCTGGTCTGCACATGGGAAGTTCTTGATACATATTGTATACAATAAAAGTACAGGGTAGTATGGCATTTCTCAAACAGCATCCATATAGTATTGCCGTGTTTGAGCCATATTCTTTCTTTCGTGATTGAGTTCCGTAACTCAAGGCTTGATTTCCACAAGCTTCTCCAACGTCCGGAATCCATCGTGTGCATAGCCCTTGGTCACATCCACCTTGTACTTCTTGCCATCTACCTCGATAACACCATATCCGAGATCAGTCCATGCAGATTTGACGCCGTCAAACATGGCAGCAAGAGCTCGACCCATTCTTCGGAACGGCATTGTGAAGATGTGCGCCATATCATGCTTGTGAAGTGCTTTGCGCTGCTCCTGAGCCTCATGCTCCAATTCTATACGTCTCAACTCCGGCACATATTCTTCAGGTAGCGAGAAGCGTGACTTAAGAGTGACTTGATCCAAAGGAGCAGTGATGACCTTGGGCTGGAGCATCGGGACCATTCTCTTAACAGTAACCTCCATCTGTAGGGGTGCGCTCGCAGCGGCCTTGGATCCTCTGACGGGGAGAACTCGAATTTGGCCAACAATGTTGGGAGTTTTCGTGATAATGAATGTTCCCATAGATGCGAGGAGGAGATAAGCTGTACCAAACACAAGGCCGACCCATTGCGGGACACCCTCAGGCTGCTTCACAGCATGAGGTGCAGTCAGACCCGTCCAGAGAATCAATGAGATACCGCTAGTCCAGCAACCAAAGTAGAACCAAAAGTGCGAGGGGCCATCGTAGAGGATCGTCGGCGTAGGCTTTGTAGCAAGGCTCTTCATAAAGGCATATCGGCTAGGGCCCATTTGGGATGCAGCAGCAGCGGCGGCGGCCCTTGAGGCAGCTGGAGATCGGTTGGTTTTCACGGCCGGTTCGGCAGCTCGGAGGAGAGAGGTGGTGAAGAAGCGGGATCGGAGGAGGGTGGACTCGGCGCGAGGAATGAGGAGGGGCCGGAGGCCGGGGAGGCAGAAGCCCCTTGCGAGGCTCGCCATTGTGCGATTGATACAGTTCGGAGGGGAAAACCGAAGAATTATGATGGAAGAATTTGGTCGGATAGTGCAGTTATTACAGTTGGCGGTGCGCTATTGACCAATCGCTACCGCGGAATAAGAGTTGTTCGAACTTTTATTGAAAAGTGAAGCTATCTAGAAATTCGATGTTTAAAACTGATCTAACCAGAAGTGGGCTGATAACGGTAATAGGCCGGAGATAGTGTTTGTCTTTGTCGGGACAGCGTTTTCCGAGGAGAAGTTAAGAAACAGTTGAGAGAATGACCTGAGAACCTCGAACGATATTTGTATATGAGAATAAACATTGAAAGAAAGAGATAGTTTTTACTTCTTTAAGAGAAACATTGAATTAATCAACATCTATACTGATATGTTAACGGGTGTAATCAAAAACCCTGAAGTTTTTCTAAGTCGCGTTCCTGGCCAACAAAAAACGTCCGTCCCCACTCAACGTTGAGCTTCAGCTCGGGATTTTACCTCAAGTTAAGAAATCCATCCCTCTCAACACCACCGAGGCCGCTCTTACGCCCTGAAACTCCTCGTAACCCGCCTCATTCGCCCTCAATCGAGCTGTGCAATGGCCTCTCTTTCGGCAGCATGCAGGGCATCTGCCCGTGCTGTCACTGCTCGGTCCGCTATCGCCCGTGGTATGTCTTTCTGCTGATATCCAAAAACCCCCTCGGACCCTTTTGTCGCGCACCGACTAACACTCGATATTTGATGTTTAGGCTTCACCACTTCGTCGCGATGCCTCGCCGCTCAGAACTTCACCATGCCGGCCCTCTCGCCCACCATGACCGAGGGTAACATTGCTACGTGGAAGGTCAAGGAGGGAGAGTCTTTCAGCGCTGGTGATGTGCTGCTCGAGATCGAGACCGATAAGGCCAGCATGGACGTTGAGGCCCAGGACGACGGTATCATGGTCAAGATCATGACAGCAGATGGTAGCAAGGGTGTGCAGGTTGGATCGCGCATTGGTGTCATTGCTGAGGCTGGTGACGATATCAATACCCTTGAGATTCCCGCCGACGAGGCCAAGGAGCAACCCAAGGAACAGTCAAGCGCCCAGGCTCCCAAAGAGAGCACCGCCCCCTCCGAGTCCCAGCCCGCCGAGAAGAAGAGCGCAAAGCCCACCGGCAATGACACCTACGAGCACAAGTACCCTCTCCTGCCCTCAGTTGGACACCTCATCAAGGAGAAGGGCATCAGCGAGGCCGATGTCAAGAAGATCAAGGGTACCGGTCCCCACGGTCGATTGCTCAAGGGTGATGTCCTCGCCTATCTTGGAAGCATCAACCCCGAGACTCCCGCCGCCAACGAGGTCAACTACAACAACCTCTTCCACCTTGACCTCAGCAACATCAAGGTGGCTACGAAGCCCGCTCCTCCTTCCCAGCCTGCCGATGCTGCTGCTGAGGCTTTGGCTCCCGAGACCCCTGTGATCGAGAACCTCGAGGTTTCTATCCCCGTCTCTCTGACCAAGGTCATTGAGGTCCAGAACCGAATTCACGATACCCTCGGAGTCTTCCTGCCCATCTCCACCTTTGTCGGCCGTGCCGCCGAGGTTGCCAACGACGACCTCCCTCCTACCAAGCGCGCCCCAACCGCCAACGAGCTCTTCGACCAGGTCCTCGGCCTCGACAAGGTCAAGGCTATCAAGGGCTCTCGCGGCGTCTACCTGCCCCAGATCTCTGCCATTCCTCCCACGTCCCTGCTTTCTCCCCGACCCGCTGCTCGTAAGCAGTCTGACATTATCGACTTCCTCGCCGCTCCCAGCAAGAAGTCCGCTCCTAAGCCTGCCACCCTCCGCACTGTGCCTGGCCTATCCAGCGGTAACAATGTGTTCACCCTGGTGGTCCCCAAGGCTGAGGAGGAGAGAGCACAGATTTTCCTTGAGCGCTGCAAGGTGATTCTTGAGGAGGAGCCAGGACGATTGGTGTTGTGAAGCTATAAAGATTCCCTGTAATATATCGTTTTTTGCTATAGACAAATGGCTAGTAATTGCGCCTAGACGCACCCTTGGTATGATCTGTCTGCGCCCTTTCAGTTGGTGTTGGCCAAATAGGTAGTAGTACTACAAACCAAATGATGAGAAAAGTTTGATGACGAAAAGACTCTTATGTTGAATAGTTCTTGACTCCTCACCTTGTTCAAAGTACGTGAATACAGGATAAAGCCAACTGTTGAGCTTAGACCCCAAATCGAAACCTAATGGCATGCCTGCTTCTACTGAGTATGATGTACTGAAGCAAACTGAATTAAAATTATAGGTTTGGGGTATCGAAAGGGGTACATGGGCATCCGAAGTTGCCGCCTAGAGTTCGAGGTTCTCCATAACAGTACAGAGTATGCTATCGGATACTGTCCGATCATCTATGGTTCACGCCCAAGTTGGCACTGAAGCAATGGAAATGTATACAGCTATGGCTACGTATTGTTCTCCAATATTTGGGTAGTATTCTGAATCGAAATGACCTTGTCAATTCGCTCCTCACTGACTAAAGATATTGGATAAGGACATGAACATCAAGACCATTTGGAACATGCATGGCCAAGAAGAGGCCCACGCTTGATGGGAAGAAATCGTGAGTTATCCAGTACTTCAAGACAATTGAATAAGATGCATATTCGTGATGAGCCCTGCATAAGAGGTCGGCCTTGCCCATGGGCTATGAGCCTCGCTTTCCAGTCCTCAGAAAACAGGGATTTTTATTAATAATCTTGAGAGATGTGATTTTTAATAACAAAGCCACACGGCTCTCTCCCACTTGGTCTACCTAACCCTGAGTACACACTTGGAAAAGAGTTGACGATGCCGCTTCCAAGTTTCAATCACAGCCTTGCATGTAGTTATCGAACGATTGCGCTCATGCTTCATGTACGTCACAACACTTATCTTGGCTGTCCATGTATAACTAATTACAAAGGTTCCCTTGATCCGCTGGACGTAATTTAACCTTGTAGTCGAGGCTGCTCGGGAGTTTCCTCGTGCAAGTCAAATTCCTAGACACCGATGAGCTGATCGGCATTTAGCTGAAAGCGAAACGCGAGGATCAACTTAACCTTATTGCGGACTTAAACGGGAAATGCCTTATTGCCAAGCCATAAGTTAAAGTATAATGCATTGCCATGTATGTATCAGTTGTATACTTATGTGGTGTTGGTCGAGGACGACTGGCCATGAAAATGGACTTTCATGCCAGAGATCGGAATTAATCGAGATCACTTATTCATGCACGAGGATGACACAGCCTCCCTGAAAGGGCTTACCTCGCGTGTCACCTTGCATATAGAGTATATGTTGCGATTGGATTGATGTCCTCAACCGCATTACGCGGGCAAAGTAGGGTTGGGGGTTATAAATTAGCCAACAAAGAGGGTGGCTTGAATTGTCTTGGAGAGGGGGAATGGATCCAAGAACCCGGTCGATGGACAATATCAGGATTCATGAAAAATACTCCATGAGATGACATGGTCTGACATGACATGGCATATGCTACTACAGTCATTTACAGGCCTACATAAGAAAAAAAAAAATTGGTAGCAGCATCTACACATGCAAGATCAGCCATTCGTCTGCTGTCCTTGGTAGTGAATGAGACCCCTGTGACCCCAAAACCTGGACTGAGACATGAGTTGGTAAGAGGTGAGAAGAAAGAAAGATCTGAACATGAGGCGTTGTTGCGGAATGCTCGTAGATGAGGGCATGATATTGAGATGTTAAGATTATGAGATGGATGACTAAGGAATCTGGAGGCCGTGTAAGTGAAGGACGTGAAGGAGGTTACACAAGCAACTGCCTGGCAGCTGATGGGTGTCACGTGGAAGCACCTACGGGACATACTTCTCTCTTTCCACTTCATGTCGGTCAACAACTTGCTTCTCTTCATCACAGATGGCTTGGACAGGAAACACCATTATGCAAGCCAATGTCAGCACTTGATGTGCAAGCAATCATCAGCCAACAACCCAAGACTTTATGAGATCTGATTGCAGGGGTCCCACAATGGAGATCGGACTATTCTCCATAATGACATGGATTCCCCCACTCAATGAACTCCAAACCCTAGAAGAGAGTCTACAAGAGTGAACATATTGGATGTTGGCATTGGATTCACAGAGACATGGCCCACATCATTCCAAGGGACCCCTACAACGGTACATACATGATTCTTCCACCCTCAGATCTGCCCCTCCTCTTGATGCTGCATCGACTGCATGACCCCTTCAGGAGCCAATGGAGGGACTTCGCGACGCGAGACGCTCGGGATGATCACCCAGACAAGGGGAGCCTTTCAATAACTCTATCTCTTCATCTCATGTTCTTTCTCAGCTCCTGTGACCATACGCCATGTTACGCTTACTGGACGCCACAGATGTCTGCTCAACCTTTACCAGTGCCGCTGCATTCATCATGTCGCATAGCGTCACATAGCCCTTTCCGTACGGTCGGTACGGCTTCTAGTTGGATACTCTGAGTCGTCGTGGTCAGGAAGATGGGTAGAAAGAGACTGTCTTCCCTCTGTGCAATTCTACAATGCTCACTATGTTCACTCTACTACTTTACACCTATCTCCTAACCAGAAGGTTCAGTTTCATCGCATTCATGAGCTCCTAAAGTGAGAACCAGGTATTAACACTCAAGGTTTCACTGATTCAGGAGCAAACACCCTGTTACAAGACCAACAGCCATCCAAGACTGCCGAAAGTCCGGTAGTTGCAGCTACTCTTTTCGACTCTTTCATTCGCAAGGCCAAGTCATCAACTTGCCTGTCGAAACTATTATTGAGTTCTTATCCTTATTACTCCGCGCGGGACCACAGGTGGTAAGGGGTATTTTTCTCTTACTTGTCAGAAACCTAACGTGAGGAGAGAAAAAGTCATCGGCTATCTAGCAGACACTCTCGATTGTACTCCGCGCCTATCGTCCCACGTCGAAACGAAGAACGTTCCAATTTATAATAGCTCTTTCCATCTAATTCATCACCCAGACCATTCCGGAAAATACAGACTGCTTACAGTTGTGTTGACGATGGCACGGTTCAAGGTAGCAATGGATAAGCGCAGAAGAGTACCACAAGCCTGCAACGCCTGCAGGAAAAGGAAGCAAAAAGTGAGATAACACGACCAATACCGCACTGCAATCTCAAGTCCCTGTCTCTCATCCCTACTATGCCCATTCTGGTATACATCGCCAACCCTCACATCATCCTACCTCAACAGGCATTGTCATAGCCATCCACCTCAGCTATAGAACCCTATCGCCTTCAAGCACGCACTGGATGGCACATCCGTTACTAACGGAAGTCAATTACAGTGTGACGGTTTCAAACCTTGCAAAGTCTGCCGAAAAAGGAGAGTGGACTGTGAGTATAGGAGCAACACAGCCTCGGAATCATCGGGTGAATCTACCGCGCAAGACTCGCCTTCAAAACAGAGTCCGAGTGAACGGTCGCCTGTAACTCCTGACCAAGGGGGTATGATGAACACAATCGAAAGCCCCACCGACATAAACCGCGAACAAAAATCAATTAGTCCTGAGTTTAACTCGAAATTCTGTCTTATTCCAGTGCCTGGATCAGAGGAAATCAAGGTACATACGTACTCTTGCCTGCTACTAGATTATTACAAGCAACGTTGTAAGTCGCTTGCTGTTCCTAATTAATACCTCAGGATCCGGAAATAACTTCGTATTTTTTTAATAGCATTTGTTGGCCATTCCGCTACTCAATCCTTCGTAGCCCTGATAAGAGATACCGTCAGAGACAAGTCCGGATCGTCAGACTTCACTGATAACAACAACTGGTCTAGACTACCAGAGACACCTGCAATACACCCCCATTCGCTGCGTCCACTTGAACTCCCTTCTCTGGATGCAGCGAGAACTTTGACAGAGTCTTACTTTACCAACGTAGACTATATTCTTCCCTTAACTACAAGACAAATGTTTGCTAATATTGTGCCCAGACACAAGGCTTTATCAAGGCCGTGGACCGGCAATCCGTAGAATCGACACTGATTCGTATCTACAATTCATCGAACCAGGCACAAGGCCCAGATCGCTGTCTACTCTATCTCGTGCTAGCAATTGGGCTTGCCCTTGAGCCGCATTCACTGGAAAGTTATCCGGTTTACTCGTGTGATCCGCAACTGAAAGATCAGCTTTTTGTCCAAGCTAAGTCATTGGCCGACTCCTGGCATGGATATGGGGGGTCCGAGAGTGATGACAATAATCTATGGTTCCTCCAAGCTTTAGTCTTGATGTCGTTCTATATGCTGGCTGACTCCAAGAGGAACGCCGCGTATGACTATTGTGGCAAGTTTCACGCCATACTCCCCAAAGAAAGTGAGACTAATTTAGCTATAGGTAGAGCTGTTCGAACTGCCTACACGCTCGGACTTCATCGAGGCCACGAGATTGATGCCTACACTGCCGAGGACCTGTGGGCGCCCAGACGGAACCTCTGGAGAAGTTTGTTCATCATCGACAGGTTTCTCGCTGCCTCGTTGGGCAGACCGCTTGCTATTTCCGAACGTGATTATGAAGAATCATCGCTCAAACTCCCTAAGCAAGCGTCCGGCAGATATCCACAATGGGATATACTTGAATCTGCAGTCCATGCATGCCAAATGATTGGCCACGCTCTAAACCACATCTATTCGCAGCGCAAGGTGTCGATAGAGGTTCCAAATCAGATGATAAAATACCTCGAGGATCACCCAGTCTTCAAAAGCGATGACTTTTTTGACAGTGTGATCAATTCGGTTCCGAAAATGGCACAAGTCCATGTTCAACTGTTTGGATTCTACGCGAATATTCTCGTCTGTCGACCCTTCTTCCTTCTGCGTTTTATGTACACAACAGAATGCGAAGCTGTAGGGGCAATCGAGGCACAAATTAACAAGCTGTCTGAAAGATGCGTGTCTCAATCACTCCGAGCAATCATGATAGTCAAAAAGGGATTCTCTGCGAATCTATTTCCTCGTTTCGATTCTCTGGCTCTGTAAGCCAAATTGTTCCTTACTTTTATCTCAGCCATTTACTTACAGAATCCCAGACATTTGCTGTTTGAGGCGGCGGTCGTTTTGCTCAGCAGCACTTACGCTGACATATATTCTGGCGGGGAACATTCCCAGCTGGTGACGGACGCAATCGATATCCTGAGGCAGTGGTCCCATTCAAGCCTCTATGCCGAACATTTTGCTTCGATGTTGGACTTGTTCCGGAGTGACGTTGAACGCGAAGTGCAGGGGAAAGCTATCAAACTGACTTCCAGGAAGCCAGCCCGCCGAATCAAGGCAGCACCGATCACTACCAGCGATCCCAGCCAGTATCGCTCTCCATTCTACACAACACCCCATGGTAGTCTGGTCTCCCCATGCGACAGCCGCCGAGGATCTACAGCTACAGCCAATACTTTGATCAAACAAGAGGGCGGCGGTTTCTTAGACTCCTTGGCAACAAGGCCTCTAGTCTCACCCATGGATAATAACACACCCCTATCTCAAATCTTGACAGAGTACTCGAAAAGCTCACCAGGAAGCGATCATAGCTATGACTCAAACGTCGACAGGAAGCAACCGAGGGGATGAAATTGGCCGGCAAAACGTTTCATGTGAAATTGGGCACTATTTTTTTTTTTGGAGGCAGTAACTATAATGTTTTATGTCTGCAAGAGATGTATTCTCTTTCCTTCTATCAACTGTGTGATATCAATCAGCTACAAATGATCAAAACAGCTCGGAAAGATGACGTTTCTCATTTTAAGAACGACAGTCTTATATCTGATCATTCCACTTGGCAAGACAAAAATGATACCAAATCCTGATCACGCATTTGGTTAAAACTGACAAACCACAAATACAGAATGACACCG
The DNA here is from genome assembly GCA_014822085.1 of Fusarium stilboides. NCBI lineage: Eukaryota > Fungi > Ascomycota > Sordariomycetes > Hypocreales > Nectriaceae > Fusarium > Fusarium stilboides. The sequence goes on from JAASAY010000175.1 coordinate 36,644, forward strand.
TCTTTGCTGTTAACCTCGATTTGATAGTTGGTTTTGCTCGATCGATGGCGATCTGAAGTACGATACAGGGGGGAGGTAGCATGAGCTGAAGCTTGCAGAGCGACTTGTCTTGAATCTTCATCCAGCGTCTATAGAAGGCTGCTTTCGAGCGCTTTGATGACCCTTCCAGGGGAGCGGATCGTTGAAGGAAGGTAGAGGGAGCGACGCTCATAGGCCATGATGGAAGAGCTAGAGCTCAAAAATGGGGTACTAGGTCGGTAAAAGGGGCCAAGGATGGCACTCGGCATAGACGAAGGGACTACCTCTGTTTGGAGATTGACGGAGCCCAGACATTGCCTACAAAAGACCCAGTATCGAGGGCATCAACGTCCCATTGCGAGTCTAATTGGACCGTCTCCAGCTTAGTCGGGTTCCAAAAACAGGCTTCAGCTGATCTATCGCCCTTCAAGGTTGAGAGAAGAACTGCCTAGTAGTTCATGTTAGCTGCTAATTACTCCCCAGTCAAGCTGATCTCTTTAGTAAAGCTATTTATGTGCTTCATAAACGGGTGTGAGGAAGTACATCAACGCCTATTTAAGCGATAAGATACTGTTTTCAAGTGCAAATCCTTGCAGTTTAATGAAATCCTGGCAGCCCTATCCCTTCCTTAAATTATCCGTTTATTGCTTAGAATTTAATACTGTCTTTATAAAAGCCTTGTTATATATCGACGAGTTACTACCAGTCTTTTCGAAGTCTGTTAAAATCACTTCGGCTAATGTTGAACTTGATAATGCGCGACACACGCCTGACTTAGATCAATACTCGCACGAAAGGGACAAGAGATAACAAAGGAAACGCATGATCTGCTTCACTTTAACCTGATACTGATTGCATATGTGAAACCCGGTGAGTTAAAAGTAATGGGTCTCAGTTCAGCTTGAGATGCAACAGGTCGCATCAAGAATGCTGATTCGACGGTTTCTTCACATTGCATAATATACAGGATGTGAGGAGATGAGATATGATGCATGTTGCATAAAGAAGTCCTTTGAGATGTTTGCTACGACATATCATATTCTGCAGCAACTCTCGATTCTTATTTGGTCGCTAACTGAGACTGAACATGTCATGCTTGCATTGTGAGAAATAGATGCAGATGCAGGGCTGCATATTCTTAAGCGTAAAGTTAATGCAATACAACCTAGGGGAAATTTGAACAGGGCGGTCTGATTTCCGGGTACGTGGATTTCCTTTCCCGGTGCAAGCCACAAGATGCACAACATGCAAGATTCTAGTGTCATCCCGGCAGGCAAATAGGCACCACCTTGTAAATGTTTGTGGAGGGTTGTCTCAAGCCTGCGGGCAACAGGCGGGCTTATTGTTCAACTGCATGGTATACGCCACGTTGAGCCTGACCGGTTGTAACAGATGAATGTTTCTGGGATCAACTGTTGAGAAACAAACATGTCTTTCGACTCAAACGTTGCATTCAATGGTCTATGCAGATGCAGCAGCCACCAACAAGTTTACAATACAGCTACACAAAAGTTCCTCTCGCCATCTACGCCTCTCACATCACCAAGTCTTGGGTCCGAAACGCTCTCCCTCGGCTACATGTGCTTGTATCGCCGTCCCTTGAACATCCATCGTCGAAGAGACAACATTGTTTCCCCACCAGCTTGGCGGGTCTATACCATGCAGTGTGAAAGCAAAGAAGATGAATAACGTCGCAAGTGCAAGTCCTAGGTCTAGCGCAGAAGATGTCAAGAAGTTCAGCCTGGTCCACCATCTGAAGTGGCGCTTCTTGATCCAGAACTGAAAGATGAAGCCGACAACCCCCCACGAGAGGTAGTTGAGCGGCGTCGCGGGAGGGATCGCCCCTGCGCCCCCAAAGATGAGTGGCGCCATGAGGTACCGCATGGGTGACCTGGGCCAGCGCTTGACCAGCAGGTAGATGACGATGGGGGTGATGGCGCCCACGATGAAGAAAATGAAGAGACCAGAGTAAACTTGGCCAGGAGAGAACATGCGAGCCGGGCCGAGAAGACCCCAGATGATCGAGGCTGTATTTCGTATGTCAGAACATCTCACATCAAAGAAGCAAAAAAAAAAAAAAACGCCTGGTTCTTGGCATTGGGCTTACCGGCGAAGAAGACGCGGCCACCAGGACACGTAAAGTGATCGACCTGGTGCTGCTCGCACACATCAGGGATATTATTCAGAGACAAGTTCAGAACGACGATCTGAATGAAGCAGGAGAATGTTGTGGCGACGACTTGAGACAGAAACATTGTTCGAGGGGGGATCTTCATGTAATGTCCGAACTTCAAGTCCGAGACAAAGCGAAGAGATTGCGCCCTGCAGTGATTGTTAGTAATGAGGCTTCGTGGTGGTCCCAGCGGTGCCTACATTGTAATGTATCCATAGGTTTTGAAGCTAGACACAAGTTAGCACAAGTCTCGTAGAATATTGGGAGTGAATAGTAAGAAACATACATCATCAGCGCCAGAGGCCGTCCTGGTTGGAGATATCCATAGATAAACTCGGTCAAGACATTTAAACCAATCTGAGTGTTTGTGACAGCTTGAATAATGCCTATGGGCAGGGCAAAGCCAAAGGATATGGCGATAGCCAGCAAGAAGGCCCACCAGGAGAGATTTGTAGGATATCCAAGGACAGTGTAGAATCCAATCAAAAGCATCTGAGTCAACGTCAGTCAACTGCTTGTACGCAAAAGGAGGAAAAGAGAATGACGTACAGCAGCAAAAAGCGACATGTACCACCAAGTAGGCGCTTCTTTGTACTTTTTCATGAGTTTCATATGAATGTCGGGCTTCTCGTTGGTACTGTTTCTCCATTGTTGCCAAATCTGCTTTCCGTTGTGCAGATACGTGTAGACGACAAGTGAGGATATGGCGGCAAATGACAAGCCGTAGGAAATAGCAAAAGTAGTGCTTTACTTGTAAGCTCAGGCCAATGTTGAGACAAGGATGCATCCTACCTGATGAAAAGAGGCGAGTAGTTCTTATACTCTTCTTCGTTTAGAGTGAAGTCTTTCGTAAGAATCCGTGTGGTGTTGTAGCGAGCTCCCGTGTTGTCGTAGGTGCCAGAGTCGCTCATGGGTAGATACTCGGCATACCACGCTCCACCATAATGAAGAAATGATGATCCTACAATGAAAAAAGCACCCACACCAATGAGAGTATTGGCAATGGCGTGCCTATAGGTAGTCATGATCAGTCATTGTCGTTCAGGGGCTAGAGTATCATAATTACCACGGTGGAATGAGCGGCGAGCCAACATAACCCGCAATCTGCGTCCAGTCAAAGGTGAGAGGAAGAAGCGATAGACCTGTTTGACCTCCAAACAACTGGTTCACAACTGGGTTTTGAGGTGCCATCCAGGTAGCTACGGCAAAGATGCTCAGGAACTGGGCCAGGAAACCTGGGATAAAGTAGTAGGCAAAGGCGCATCCGGTCACAATAGTGAACCATCTGTATCTATGCATTTTGCCTCCGAGAACAGTGGGATCTGGAGCGTCGTTTTTCTCGTACATGGCATTCATCAATGTGACACCAACGAGGTTCTCGGGCCAGATCATGGATGCAGGATAGACTTCAATGATAAGCTGGAGGGTCATTGGGACTGGTTATGATGACTTACCCAAGAACTTGCGTAGCATGCCTGCAATACCATAACCCACCGATTGTGTCGATATGGTCAAGAGAAGCTGGAACGTAATGCCAAAGTTCTGCTTATAAAAAATGAGCTGGGCCAGGATGATATCCGTAGCATATGCAACCGAGAAGGATACACTGGCCATGACGACAATAATGGCATGTTCCTTGACGTTGAAGGGGCCAGGGTTAAGAGTCCATTTGATGCCAAAGGTGGTAAACTCCCTATCTGGCACGAATCTCGCCCAGCCATGACCCATTGGCCACGCAACAATCTGAGCAATGAGCGGTCCGATACTGATGGACGGTTGACGGAGTGAAAAGAGGGTGTTCATCGAAGCGCCCACGACGACGAGGAGCATTCCTATAGTCCATGCTCTCACGGTATTGCATGGAAGGTCCTCGTCAAAGTTCCGTACCGCGGCTCGAACTTCGGGATAGGGCGAGTTCTCTTCTTCCTCGTCGTCTTCATTGTCCTTGATCAAAGCTGACTCATCGCCAGATTCTCCCGAGCCCTTTCGCCTAGTTTCATACTCTTGCGGAAGATTGGGGTCCATGAGCAGCTCGTGTTCTGAGCCTTGATCATCGTCGTCATCGTTGCGTGCTCCAGCTGCTGCCCATTCGTGAAGCCGATGCTTGATGTTCTCACTTGATGAGTCTTCGGCCTCCAGCGATGTTGATAGTCGCCCACTGGGGCCTCCTATGCTTTGTCCGACAGCTTCGGCTGGTAGAACCGAGCCTGGCTTCCTTTTGTCACGCATTGGGAATCTCCTTCGGCCTCCTCGGTTCCCAGATTATCGTGATTCGGGTTGATGTGAGTTGAAGCTCATCTGTTGGCTCAGAACGGATCCAATCAAGGCGCCCTTTATAGTGATTTGACCTGCAAACCAAGATTCTCTTTCATTCAAAAGAGACGCGAGCAATTATTTGGACTGGGTATGGCTTGAAGGTGACATGTACTCCGATGTTGATATGGTACACGTAGCTCTAGTGAGGACAGCTTCACCTCAAGATAGAGAGAGCAATTGGCGCAATAATGAGGGACCAAATGATATAAAAAGTGAGTTTCCCTGCTAAAGAGAGAATTCCTTCATCTCAATCGTGGCTTTGGGTGTTTTGAAGTAGAAGAGAGAAGAGGTCAACCGCGTTGTATGAGGGAGGATTCGTGTCTGTTGGTACTCCCTTTGTTAGCGGGTGGCGTCTTATTCAGATTTAGGGGCCGCTTACATTTGTGGTAATGAATAGACAAACAATGAGACCTTGAGATAGACTCTGACAAAAAGATGCTGAGAAGAGGAAATATTCAAATAATTATTGAAGGTAGACAAATACTTAAGACGTTGTTTCAAGCTTATCGTGAGAATACATAGGTACAAGGTGCCCCCTGTATAGAGGTTAGGTGGATAGTTAGAAGCACAGTGCGCTAAACCCGACTGGGAAAACTTTGACTTCTCTTCAACACTTATCACTTTACAAATCACTTTTCTTTTTTCCTTTTATATAAACTCGACAAAAATAACGGCAGGATTGTTCTCTCTCTATAAATCTCATTACTCGGCATGGGATCATAATGCGTCGGGTAGTAGTGACTGGCCTCGGGGCCATCACGCCCTTGGGAGTAGGCGTAAAGCGAACATGGACCCGTCTTCTCAACGGCGAATGCGGAATCGTCAGCGTCGCAGACCTTGAGCCTAAAGCACGATGGAAAGAGTTGACAAGCACAGTTGCTGGGTTAGTGCCCAGTGGCGAGGGAGAGGGACGATGGAGGGCATCGGACTGGGTCAGCGCAAACGAGCAAAGGCGAATGTCCAAGTTTACACAATATGCCATCGCTGCTAGCGACATGGCGCTCAAAGACTCAGGATGGGAACCCAAGAGTGGAGAGCAGCAGGAGGCAACTGGTGTTTGTCTTGGGAGTGGTATTGGAAATCTGGATGAGATCTATGAGACCAGCCTAGTGCACCATAAAGATGTAAGATACTTGCCAATCAGTGTTGAAACGATGCTAAATATGTGACAGGGCTACAAGAAAGTATCGCCGCTGTTTGTACCCAAGATTCTCATCAACATGGCTGCAGGTCACATCGCCATGAAACACGGATTCCAAGGCCCTAACCATGCGGCAACTACAGCTTGTACAACAGGTGCACACTCAATTGGAGATGCATCGCGATTCATTACTATGGGAGATGCCGATGTCATGGTTGCAGGAGGATCAGAATCCTGCATTCATCCCTTGACGTTTGCTGGATTCGGCAGGGCGAGATCTCTATCGACGGCGTATAACGACAACCCTATGGCAAGCTGTCGCCCATTCGATGCTGACCGTAACGGATTCGTAGTCTCCGAAGGTGCTGCGGTATTGGTTCTGGAAGAGTTGGAACATGCCAAGGCACGAGGAGCTCAAATCTATGCTGAGATTAAGGGATACGGCTGCAGCGGCGATGCTCACCACATGACAGCGCCACGAGAGGATGGCCACGGCGCGTTTCTCGCCATGAAGAAGGCACTCAAAAATGCTGGAATCAAGCCTGCGCAGGTCGACTATATCAACGCACATGCAACAGCGACTAATGTTGGCGATGTAGCCGAGACATCGGCAATCAGACGACTCATGCTAGGCGAAGAAGGACGTCATCAAGAGTCGGATATCACAGTCAGTAGCACCAAGGGTGCAGTTGGACATTTGCTAGGTGCTGCTGGAGCTATCGAGGCTCTGTTCTCTATCCTAGCCATTCATGAGGTATGCGGTCCTTTGGTCGATTTATTTGCAGTAACTAACAGTCGGAATAGGGAATAGTACCAGCAACATTGAATCTGCAAAACCCAGACGTTGGTGCTGCCTTCAACTTTGTACCAAACAAGGCACAAGTGAAGGCTGTTAGCGTGGCTGTCTCCAATAGCTTCGGTTTTGGCGGCACAAACAGCTCTTTGGTCTTTGCAAAGTATCAATGAGTTAAAATCACCAAAATGTAAATTAGCTGTACTTTAATTGTATATCTCGATCAAGCAAGTTCAAATACCTACTGCTTAGATACCGTAGTGGTGTTGAGCACAGTGTCTACAGTGTTCTTCGCACTAAGGGTCTTTCGCTACCGATATTCTCCCGGACCAATCAATGGCAGATAATTTCTCAAAAGATTCACGCCGTCATACCGGGCTTTTCCAGCCTGCACCCACGAGTAGGTCATGACGTGAAAGACTCCTACAGCCTCCCTTCTTCTACCTTATCCAGGCGTTTCAGGCCAATTCCCTCGACCAAACAACCAAACGCCATGAGCATGGCCTGCGAGACGTGTAGAACTCAGGCCCGGACCGTCCTCCGGGTCGCAATGCGTGCCGGCGCATCACGAGCCGCTGCGCCGAGAAGCAAGACATTTTTGCCGCCTGTGGCTATGGTTGCTCGACGGAACTTTAGCAACACGAGCTCAAGGAGCTTTCTGAAGGGTGTTGGAAAGTCTATGGCGGAGCCTTATCGTGTGTTAGGTGCTACGGAGCAGCTGTTTAAGGCTTCTTCTAAGGCGGCCGATTACCATATCACTGAAAAAGAGCGGAAGAATGATCAGGTGCAGCTTGCAGAGGATGGTGAAGAGGTTGGACACTCTCTAAATGCCGATAGCGTTTGGCATCACAGTATGTTTGATCTTCTACTCAATCCCAAGATATTCTTGCAAAATGCTAATCCGTAATAGCTTTCAACCTTCCTCCCACCTTTAGCACCTGGTCCCACGTCACTATGCTTCACCTCTACCTTGTCAACGCCCGGATACGCTGCTTCGACCTCGAGGGCTTCCACAACTGGCAGCACCAGCTTACCGACCACTTCTTCTTCGAGTGCGAGAAGAAGATGCACATCGACCACCACATCACATCGAGCGCCCTGCGACAGCGATACCTCAAGGATATTTTCGTGCAGTGGCGTGGACTTCTTCTGGCGTACGACGAGGGTTTGATCAAGGGCGATGCAATGCTGGCTAGCGCTATCTGGCGAAATCTGTTCAAGGGTTCACCTGACGCTGATCCTCGGCATCTACTGGCCATTGTGGGATGGATGCGGTCGACACTGTTGCAGTTTGAGGCTGTTTCAGATGGCAATCTTGCCGCACAATTACCGGCGATCATGGCCAAGCCGGTTGATATTTTCTGGAAGAGATTGGAGAACACGCTGAGTGGACAGAAGGACGATGTTGGTGCTGCCCCAGAGCCGGTACAGGAGGCGGATGCTGTACCAACAGGGGGAGCGGCCAAGGTTTCAACGAACTAAAGTATGAATGAGGGAGAATCTGTATTATCAGCTGTATGGATGTGTTACTTTACGAAAATTAGAACTGGCATTGGCTGGGTTGTATGAATATGGCATTGGGATGGCGGTTGGGATCTAGGTTCTTAGGCATATTGAATGTTGTATAAGAGTATAATTCCATGGATGATATCCCTCTCAACTGAAGATAGCGCGGTTCCGCTTTGATTCTGTAATCTATTGAGTTGTCTATTTGTTCTCTCTTGTAAAAGTGAATCAATCAAGCTTCTCCCACATTTGAAATTCGTACTTTGTCCCCGCCTCCTCTTGACCACCCTCTTCAACCTCTTCACCCGTCCACTCCTGCAACTCCTCCCTTGACCTCCTCTTCCACTTGCCATCCTCCAAATCCACAGAAAAGAAAGTGTCACAGTCAAATTCGCGCTCGATACTCGTGAGCAGAATGCGCCGCGTCTCGGGTAGCTTGAGAGCAGCGTCATAGATCTGCGCGCCGCCTATGACGAAGACCCGGCTGATATCGCCGCGGGTACGGGCATACTGCAATGCGTGCTCAAGAGATTGAACCCTGACTGGTTCTGAGGGCTCAGTGGTTTCGGGCAGCGTTGAGGGTGCGGAGCGGCTTATGACGATGTTGAGACGGTCTTTGAGAGGGCGGAATTTGGTGGGGATTGAATCCCAGGTTTTGCGACCCATGATGACAGCGTTGAGAGATGGTGAGGGGACCTGAAGGCTATTTAGTACATGTGTTCAATTATTTTCGTTTAATATGTGCAAAACAATTGAGTAGTGATATGCTCAAGGGTGCAGATCAAAGGGCAGTGAGTATATAGTAGTACCTGAGGTGGCAGCCGAGTTGTCACGCGCGCAAAGTACTTCATCTCTTTGCGTAGACCTTGCCAAGGCATTGTCCCATGGGCTCCAATGCCCATGTTGCGCGTCGCAGCGACTATTAGGGTGAGTTCGAGAGACTGCATTGTTGAGATGGTGGTAATAATCGAAGGTGAGAGTTGTTTGGTGGAGGTTGAGATGAGTTTCAACTTCACTGAGTGGGTTTGTGTGACGATTCAGTCACTGAACTACGGATGGTACTTGAGACACGACACCACAATAAAAAAGATTGTTAATTTACAAGTTCGATATAATAACCACTCAATATAACTCAATTCTGAACTTAACGCTTTCAACTTGGCCCAACATTCTGTCTTCCTCATCGCCTTCCGGTGTGCCTCGGAACTTACAACTTTGAGGGCGGCAACACCTCAACGTCCCGAAACGGGATCCCCAAAAACCGATATACATGATTGAATCTGTGAAGTCAGCTATTAAACCTCTTAATATCTCGGATAGAAGAAAAAACTTACCTGTCGCTTCCAAAGAAAGCCTCCTCTTTGCCATCACCATTCGTTACCCACAACCATGGCGCACCAAACGCACCCTTCTTAACCGCTTCACCCGTTACCTCCTTAACTCTCTCCTTCATACCATCACGTCCCTTCATAATCTTCTCAACATCCTCATTAGTGAACAATTTCTTGCCCGAGCCTCCATCAAGCTCATCCGTCGCTTCAGTCAGCGCCGCAATAAGATTCGCGTCATCAGCGAGGTTGACGTGCGGGGGCAGCCAGATCTTGTGAAACAAGAACCGAACTGCGGCCAGAAACGTAGACTCGGGGTAGTTGTCTTTGATATAATGCAGGGCACGAAGAGGAGACAATGTCTTGGCGATGGCAAAGATGTCGGGTGGTGAACCTTCGTAGGGGACCGAGAGGCGCTCAGCGGCGCGACGTGAGTCTTCAGCGAGGTAAATTCCTTTAGCTGGTAGTATCCACGGAGGTTTGTTTCCTGTTAAATATGAGATGAGGGTTCTTCCAGAGGGCTCAGTGTAGTATACCAGATAGGTGGTTGATGCCGCCTAGGAAGACGGGGATGAAACTGAACAATAGCTCAGCAAGAGAACAATAGCGATGAATATATATGAAACTTACTTTACTTGAACTCCATGAGCAGCAAGTTTCGCCATATTCTGCCTAAGGTCTACATAGCCAACATAGCTGTAGAAAGACACTTTTGTTTATCAGTCTCGTTTCAAGCATCAAGTATTCTTGTCAGACTCACCAATGTCCAGATAGCAATCGATACGCCCCCCCATATTTACAATGATGGCGTGCTTTCTTGTGTTGTTTGCAACAAGTAGAAGTATATTCTCCGACGGTATTTGTATGTACAAGTTAAGAAGACGGAGCGGAGCTTCAACCGGGGATTTCGGCCCCCCAGTCATGTGCGTGGGGTACCGAGGCTCGGAGCTTTGGCGTATCCACCCACCCCCGTATACCCCGGCCGAACCCCAGACTATTATACATCATGGTAGAACAAGACAGGTCTATAAGCGTGTCAATTTCACGGCAGTCTCAAATAGACATTTACATTTAGCATATCCTACAGTCATCATGAAATCCCAGAAACCCGTTGCTCTTATCGTTGGCGCCTCTAGGGGCATCGGCCGTCAAGTCGCCGTTGACCTCGCCAGCAATGGCTACGCTGGTTCGTCAAAGCTATCACTCTCTCACACTGAGACTAACATAATCGCCCAAAGTTGTTGTCGCTGCAAAGACCATCAGCGACCCTTCCAATCTCCCAAGTTCCTTCCCTCCAAACCCCAACTCCTCCGCCTCGACCATCACAACCGTCGCTCGCGAGATTACTTCTGCTGGAGGCGATGCCACGGCTATTCAAGTCGACGTTCGCTATCCAGAGAGCATTGAAGCTCTCATATCTCAGACGATTTCTGTAATATCTCAATCCCAACTCTCTCTTATGAGTAAACACTAACAGTCACAGACCTACGGCCGTCTAGACGTTCTCGTCTACAACTCAGGCGCCATATTCTGGGCCCCCGTCTCATCAACACCTACAAAGCGCTTTCAACTCATGCAGCGCGTCAACCCAGAAGGACTCTACGCAACCATCCAAGCTGCTCTACCCCATCTTCCCTCCACAGGCCGCATTGTCGTCGTCAGTCCACCCATCTATAGCCGCTTCTTTCGCGGTAAGACAGCGTACGCAATGGGTAAAGTTGGTATGAGTGTCCTAACAAAGGGTCTTGCCATGGATTTCGAGCGTGAAGGCAAGAAGGACATGGCGATTACCAGCATTTGGCCAGCTGTGGTATGTTGAACCGGAGTCAGTATTGAGTAGAATACTGACAACTGCTAGGCCATCGAGTCTGCTGCTACAGACCAATTCACCCGCAAGAACCCAGACGAAGCCAATGATCTACGAAAAGCAACCATCTTCTCCGACGCCATCCTCGCAATCCTCAAGGCTCCGCCCTCTACTGTCAACGGCGAACTCCTTCTAGATGAGGATTTCCTTCGCGAGCACGCAGGCGTGACAGACTTCTCCAAATACAACGTCGTCCCAGGCACAACACCACGTAGGATCATGCCCCAAACACTTCCAGACCTGACCGTAGCGGAGCAGGCAGACGAGGGCAAACGGTACGATAGCACAAAGAACAAGTCCAAACTATGATGTTTTTGGCATTCGCTATGTGTTTTTATATATGTAGAGAAAAAAGAGACCATCGTACAGGTAGCTAACAGTACGGAGGGTTAACCTGTGCAGCTATGATATCCTCTAGAACAGACACTTCTAATACCTCCTTGGCCGTGAGGGCCGCATTCCCCAAAACTCCTTGACATGATTACAAACGTACACCCGACTCTTTGAAACCCTCCTTTCCTTGCCTTGACATTTACAAAAAAGCTTTTTTCCTGAGAAATTTCTCTCCGCCGAGCATTAAAAGGTGTGAAGCTGGCTAGGTGGACCAACCCCTTGCATACCGTCAATGTCCTCCATGGTTTTGTTAAACGCTGCCGTGACTTGATCCATGACTCTGCTGCGGTTCCACTCGTTTCTTGTGCGCCAGATCTCGTCCATGAGCTCCCGGTTGATCTGTTCCAGCTGCTCAATGGTACAGCCGCTCGTCATCTCGGTCACGTTCTGTAAGAATGACTCCATTTCGCCTGCTGTGAAAGGTTGGGAAGCAGAGGTAGACGAGCCCGAGTTGCGGACGGAGTGATGCTCGTCAGAATTTTGGTCGTTCAGTATGTGCGCCATACCGCCCACACTTTGGGCCTTGAACCCTGATGATGTTCGCTGTGAAGGTGGACTGCCCGACACATGCGATCCAGGCATATGGCTGCCCCCTGCAATTGCTTGAGCTTGAGAGTGCAGCCAAGAGTCTTCGCCAGAAGTGTTGTGTCCAGGTACCAGCAACGTGTCGGGAATATCGACCTGGCTGTCATCCTCAACACCTTGGTTTTCGGCGTGAGCCCCGTTTGTCAACTGACTTAAGTTTGACGACCGATGAGTCGAGGGATCCGAGGTCTTGGTTGTCGAAGCCTCGTTAATGACAGCTGAAGGCGAAACTCCTGGTGGTAGAGATGTCACTACCGACCTCTGCGAGATCTGTGTCATGGCTGTATGTGCCACACTGGTTTGGTCATGAGACTTTGGTGGAGGTCCCATCTGAGATACAGGCTGAGTATCATTCTCGACACCACCCATCTGTATATCCTCCCCTGTTGGGTGAGTGGTACCATTGCTCAGGGGATGCGAATCCTGGCCCGAGAGACCATGACCATTCGATAGAGGGCTTCTCACTTGAAACCTAGCAGTGGTCCTCGATCCTGGCACAGCCTCTCCCAGAGTAACAGGGCCCTGAGAATCGCTGTCATTTCCTCCCAAATCGGACTGAACGCGGTCCACGAGCGACTGCATCGCCTTCCTCTTTCGCTCCTTCTCGGTAGCTTCCTTGGCGCGTTGGACTTGACGTCGATATAGTCCTTCCCAGTCAACTTGAGAGGTTTGAAACTCGATACTAGCGACATCAACCTCGACATTGCTGAGAAGTTCGTTGGCCTTGAGAGTTCGCTCCTTGTCTCCAATGTTCTTTGCGTCCCTTGCGAGAGCCTTAATGTCGAAGAGGAAATCCTTGGGTCGGGCGTAAAAGCCATTCGACAAACGTTCCTCGATGGTGGTGGTCTCAAGGTTATAATAACACTTGCCAGTTGCTGTATCTCTCAGGACATCGTTGTCGTACTTGTCTTTGACAATCTCATATGGTCGGATTTGACCAGCTTCAAGGTCTGGTCGCACATAGTTGGGGTCTGACTCGAGGAATAGATAATCGATCTGGGCCTGAGGAATAACAGGTTGTCTAAACTTCTTGTACTTCCTGTTGATTTGATCCATAATAGGCTGGAGTTGGATCTTGAGGGTATTGAGAAGTTGGTGGTCCTTCTTCTGGGCAGCCTTCATATCTGCCTTGGTAGGAGGAGGTGGCTCAACCGGAGGGGCAACAGGAAGCTCCTCAAGCACTCTCTTTTTACGATTCTCTGGGTCAGGAAACTCACGAGGCTTTTTCTTAGCATACATCAACGTGGTACTAAAATACTCCATTCGAGACAGCTACCAAAGTCAGTATTAACTACCATGCAAAAGGCGAGTATCACTTACATGATCAGGCTTCTCGATTCTCATTTGGTTCTTCTTCGAGAACCCAAAGAAATCACGGAAAAGTTCGCCAGGAAGCTCATCTCTGTCGCCCTCTGCCGTAGCTAGGACAAGAACTGGGTCGGTGGGAGCGATTGATCGCAGCATTGTCTTGAAGGTTGTGAGAGCAAGAGTGTTCTGTAGTGCCATGTACCAAGCTTCGATGTTGGGGATATAGATAACGCTAGGCTTGTGTCGCCTGACTTCTGTGAAGAGTCCGACAATAACCTGTTCCATAGCCTGGTATATGTCAGTAATCAGTTTGGATGTTTCTTAACATATCGCACTTACCCTTCCATCGCCCAAGATACTAGGAAGATCAAAATTCTGGACATGAACACCCTCAAAATGGTGAAGAATAGCGGAAGCAAGGTAATTCTGGCCCATTCCGCTAACACCGTAGATGATAAAGCGAGGGCGGAACACTCTCGATCGTTCAAACTCTTGGTGCATAGTTTCTCTGCCAAAACCATGATCATCGTCGTCAAACTGCTCGTACATGGCTTCTTGGAGAGCCGTCATCTTCTTCCTGCGAGGCAAAAGACCGTCGAGAGCCTGCTTAGCCTCGGCAAGTTGCTTTCGTAGTAGCGGATCTATCGACTTAGGGAGGGGTTTGGCGCCAGATGTTGCTGATCGCTCAGATGAGGGAATGAGCTTCTTGATAGACAACATAAAGTCCGTTGCGTGGACGCCGATTTTTTCGGGGTCAACCACTAACTTCTCCTTGGAAGCGTAGATCTGGGGGTACGTCCGTTGGATAGCATTGAGGGCGGCTTCCGTGCAAAGAGCTCTCAAATCGGCACCACCATAGCCCTTCGTGTTCTCAGCCAAGGACTCCTTGAACTGCTCTGAGAGTCCCCAGTCTGCTGTGTGGATGTTGAGAATAGACTTTCGTCCTTCGATATCAGGCAAGGGAAAGTAAAATTCTCGGTCAAATCGACCAGGTCGGCGAAGCGCTGGGTCAATGTTGTCTGGACGATTGGTGGCACCAATGACAATAACCTGGCCACGGCCATCCATACCATCCATCAGAGCCAATAGTGTTGAGACGATAGAAGCGTGAATCTGTTCCTGCTTACTGGATCGAACCGGAGCAAGTCCATCAATCTCATCAAAGAAAATGATACTCGGTTGAGTTCTTCGTGCCTCCTCAAATAGCAACCGAAGCTGTTTCTCGGCCTCACCTACCCACTTGCTCAGGGCGTCGGCACCCTTGCGCATGTAGAATGAGATCTTTCGGCCGCCAGAGCCAACTGAGTTGGCCAAAGCACGAGCAAGTAAAGTCTTACCTGTTCCAGGAGGACCATGGAACAGAACACCTCGTGGTGGAGTAACATGGAATCGAGTGAAAAGTTCGGGGTAGAGCAAGGGGAGCTGCACCATTTCCTTCAACTGGTCGATGTGTCCCTGCAATCCACCAACCTTGCTGAAGTCGACATTCAAGTCAACACCCAGAGGGTCAGCGTCTGCCAGAGCCTTGCGGTCCTTGATCTTGCCAACATTTGGTGCTGCACCGGCGCCGTCTGGATTCAGACCGGGGGCACCAGGAAGCAAACCACCGTGAGCTGCAGACGTCGGAGTCATCCCTACGTTACCCGCAACACTAGAGCGGTGCACCATCTCGTCGTCGCTACTGTCCGAATCGACCCCTCCAGCTGCGCCAGTACCCCAGGGACCATTAAGAAGGGCACCACCACCGCCACCTCCTCCAAAGGGTCCAAATGTAGTGTTCAGGCTGCGTTCCCAACCCTGGCTAGCACCACCACGTCCTCGTCGCGCACGCGATTGTGTAGTAGGAGCCTCGACCTCTTCCTCTTCGATGTTGGCCGAGGTGAGAGGAGGCATGTAGTAGTTGACGCGTGTTCTCGCTCGTCGAGTGTTTTCTTGATAGACAATAGGCGAAGACTTCCTTGGGCGGCGACGACGCGAACGTGAATCTTGCCTAAGTTCACGTGCTTCTTCGTTCAACTCATCCAAGTCAAATTCAGGCTCCTCATCACCAGAATCCCCACCGCGTCGGGAACGGGCAGGTCGAGAACGTCGGCCACGAGGAACCGGGCTATCAATATCGTCATCATCTTGAGGGCGGCGTTTTTCTGCGCCAGAAGCCTCCGCATCATCGGACTCATCGCCAGGCTCAAAATCGCTGCTAACTTCTTGAGACTTCTTGCTGGACTTGCGAGTTAAGCGACGCGACTTTCTGGGACCAGCATCGGATTCGGCTTCTTCTGGTGGGGCTGAAGCATTGGTGCGAGACCCTCGAGTCCTACGAGTAATAGGCACATCGTCCTCGTCATCATCCTCTTCCACCGTTTGCACTGGAGCATCTTCTCCAGGTGCATCTTCATCAGCAGCGTCTTGCATTTCTTGGTCGACGACCTCTTTCTTTTCGACTTCTTCGGGGTCTTGGGATAGTTCGTCAGGCTGGTCAGCATCATTGACCTCCTTTAAACTGCTCTCCTGGGTAGCCTCTTCGATCGTCTCAGGAGCTTTCTTGAGGCCCTTGAAACCACGCGTGGCTCTCGAATTCCGGGCGTAGGACTCGGGGCTCCTGCTCCGTGAATCCCGTGACGGAACAGCGTGTTTCCCAGAGTTGGAAAGTTCAACAAATTCTTCAGCTTCTTCTGTGTGAGCTCGTGTAGTCCTACGAGGCACAGGCAAGTTGGTCACTTTTAGCTTGACAACTCTGGATCTGGTTGCCCTGACAGGCTCCTCAACGGGCTCGCCTTCAGCATCATCCTCTTTGATATCGTCATCAGCCTTGACCTCGTCGTTACCGGCCTTGTCGGAGTCATCACCAGTAGCCGAGGCTTCGTCTTCGCTGCTTTCTGCATAACTGTGGTGCTGAGTGGCAGCCTTTCTGGTGCGACGACCAGAAGCGTTCACGGGAGCCTCTTCGTCGTCGTCTTCTTCTTCATCGTCCTCTGCGAAATCGTCCTCGTTGCTATCGGAGACTTCATTCTCGTCGTCATCGATGTCCGATCCTCCATATCCATCGCCGCCGCGTCGACGAGATCTTCCACTGCGGGAACGGACGCTTTTCTTTGAGCTCTTCCGGGGTGGTCCAGCTTCGGTAGGGTCGAAGTTTTCGTCTTCAGAATCGGACTTGTTGGGATCAAAGTCCTCAAGGACTCTCTTGCGTTTGCTGACCATGGTGGTCTAGTCGTTTGGATGTGCGGGTGCGTACTTCGGTGCAGGCGACCGGTGCGATCGAGCTTTACTGGGTCTGCAAGCAAAGGGAGGTCAACAAAGGGATCACTTGCGCGGTCGCGAAACTATCGTCAAGGGCGCAAGCGATGCATGGATTTCCATCAAGCATCGCGTTTGTGCTGATGATTTCGGGTGCAAACTTACCGTTTACATGAGCGTCTGGTGCACGATATCAAGTTGATGCGTGCATGGGCGCACTTGAGCTTGTGGCTACAGCGCGCTCACGATCAGCGGAAAGGCGTCAAAGAGAATGGATGGGCCACCCGTCCAACCAGTCCACCGCTTCAAGGTGCTTTGGCTGGCGCTGATGGTAGATTTGACGCAAACGCGGTTAAAAAATAAAGGCGATCGGATTTTTGATGTGGTTTGTTTTGCGCGTCTTGAGGTTTGCGAATGGTCGTGGCTTTGGCGCGAAGGTCAACGCTTAGACCCACTTTCTTAGGCAAGCTGGCCCGCAACTGGCCTCTGATTGGGTCACAGGTTAGAGAAACCATGGCAATTTACAGATTGCAAAGCCTTTCTAATTTACAACTTCTTCGACATGAGTTTTGAAACAAAAACGATCGATCATTGACGCGACTTCCGATATGTCTTTTGGGGGGTTTTATGTGACTTTTAAATTGCTTTTCGTCTGTAACTTCGTTTTCCTCGCTTTTTGACCTTTTAGGAGCCCATTTGCGGTCTCAATTCCTATTCTCCTTCGCACATGCCATCATACCTCGAAATTCGATATGCACCCTGGGCAGCTAACCCCAGATTCTATATCGCCAAAGCTCGATGCGGCTCAAGGTCAAGCTCAACTTGCGGGACGGGAAGGTCGCAGCATGACGATCCCCGCCTGCTGGGGACCGCCTGGTTTTGCCGTGGATTGACCGGCTTGATGCCTTAGGATGTTTACCCCTATAATATCAGGCACCAAGTTCCCATACTATTGCTCCACTATCTTTCCCAACAAGAGATTGAAGGTGAACGATTATCTACGAGGTTATCTCAAATTTTATCGGGATCCGATCTCAGTACGCTTAGGACTCCATTTCCATCGTGATCTTTTCTTGTGGTTGTTACAGCCCAAATGTTGACTTGTTATTTACTCGGACTTTTTTCCCTTCTTATGACAGTTCCGTGGTTTGTGAAATCGATTTGTTGCAAAGAGTATTCACCTCGCATCAACAGACTTGACTCAGTTGATTACTTTCTGGATTCAGTGGCAGTAGTATAGCGTGTTAGGTAGACAATGAGTTTCATAAGCTATCTCGTATCTTGTCTGCATTCAACGTAGTCTGTGCCTCGGTTGGTCCTTTGCATTACTCGACTAACCTACCCTGGAGACTGTGCTCACCACTGCTGTTTTTCCAACAATACGAACTGACCAAACACAGCACAGCTCGGTCAGACTATCGGACACCAGCTATTCCCGGACCCTGTTTTAATCCTACCTCGATATCGTGATACCCTCGCTCCACGGTTATACGGCAAACTCACTTGACCAAGCCAAGCATTGGCGTCCCACACCTGATTGCGCGTTCATGTGAATACTACGGCTACTACCACAAGCCTTGGCTCTCATCATATGCGGAGATCGTCTACGAACCGAGAATCAACACATTTTTTTCTGTGGTACTTAACCGGGTTCAGCTTTTACCTTTGTGATCATGCCAATTTTAGAAATAGTGCCAAAGTAAGATAGATAGATAACTCGTTTATGTATAGAATTCATGGACTCATTACGAATATTGCTACACAGAAGGTATCATACATGGTCGTCTCTCGTGGTACAGTCTTCCCACTCATCCTCCCCAGAAATGCCCTCTATGCGTCTTGTACATGAATAAATCACACCAAAGACGCCACGCTTGCTAACGAGAGTATCCGCCCCGTACCAGCCAGCGACGTTTAATTGAGTGAATGTGAAACAGGGTAAAAAGGTCGTTGCGTGATTTGGTGGTCATGCTGTTGCTGACGCTGCAGGGTATCGTTTGTTTTTCGTATAACCTATGCAGCTGATCCTCAATCCTTGCCCAACATCGCCCGGGCGAGGTCGGTCAGAGATGGGCCGCCAAAAAGGAACTGGTTGGTATGACGACCACAAGTTGTGTATACGTTGACGTTGGATGATTGAGGTGCAGGCTTGAACCAAGAACGGGATGACTTGGGTGTGGCAGAAGCCGATGACTCGGTAGAGAGCTCGCTTGAGTACGAGTTGGTACGTTGCTAAAGATGGCTTTATTAGTCGTGGGCCTAGACCAGGTCTGAGTTCTAAACACATACCTTGATTTCCTTGAGCATTACTGGCTCAGACCGCTCAATGCTACGTCCTCGCTGCTCTTCTTCAGAGGACCTGTTGCGGGAGTATCCAAAAGCCATTGTGATTTTTGTGATGAAGTGAGAGTGTTGTTGTATAATCGAAGTGATTGTTCGACTAAGTAGTAAAGTCTTTGTTGTTGGGTATCGTTGTCTATTAACCTTCGAGGTAGTTCAGTTCAATGGGCACTCCTGGTGCAATCTATAAGATGTCAAGGAATGTCTGTTTATGGATGAAGGAACAGTTTGATGATGAGAACAAGATATGATAATCAGGGGGACAAGGCTCCCTTAAATAAAACTTCCCTCGGTATGTTCTGCGGCTGAACTGTGATGAGCTGGCCCCATTCCCACAAAGAAGATCTCCCCACATCAAACTTTACCATGTACCCCAAGAGCCCTACGGAGCGACGCTAGGACGCGCGTGGTCAGCCGGCAGGTCTTGGCCCGGAGTTGGTATGACGCAGCGCAGATCGTGGTGCTTGGGTTGCAACTCCGCGGGCTTGAATAGGAATACGATGCGACGTTGTGGCTTACATTCGAGCATGGAAGCTCTTTAGAAGCCACAAAAGCAATGTGATTGTCTACCCAACCAGCCATTCATAAGTTGACATGAATTCAGTACTCAGCACAGGTGATACAAAAGCAATATTGCGGTCAATCACAGGGAGACCTGCCAACATTCAAGTCAGACATTTCTATCACCCTCAAACATTACTGTATTCAGACTCTCCTAGCTGCCGTCTATCCCTCTAACTAGTAGCTAGTGTTCCCCTTATCTTGGTGTCTTTCCTTCTCCGGCAACGGAATTCCAATGAGCAGCAAGGGAAGAAGGGTGGAACTGATCGGCACAGTCGGATCCGAATGATGAGCTAAACACTCGGCGGATGACTGTTGCTGCATGCTGCAACGCCGTCAGCATCGCCGGGTCTCCGCCTTTCTCCACACGGCGAGACGGGGACACCGAACACCGCCATCCCGTTATCCACGACGGCACCGTTTCCCTGCCGGGTCGTCATCGCCAAGCGAAGGACGTGGTCACAAGGTCACCACTTCTCCACCATGACTGTTTCCAGAAGGTCGCTAGAAGCAGGCCCTTGCAGAGAAGATTAACTGACTGGGAAGTGATTCGCTCATCAAGGGTCTGATGCGGTTGAGATAAGATCAAAGGGTTGTCACACCAAACCCGGGCGTTTTCTCAGCCATAGACCCAAGGGGACGAACTATTGCTTGGCCGCCTTGGCGTTGCTTCTCATATCTCTAATGCAACCTCTTGGTGCCCGGTGAAGTCATGAGGGAGATATCATGAGATTGGCGGGACGAAATGCTGTTGGTCAATTGAGGATTCACATTGTTAGCGCATGTAAGTATATTGTTGCCTGACGGTAGTTCCGACCTGAAGGTTGTTGGCAGCATCCAATACATGATATGCGTCAGACGTCTAATGGTAAGGCCAAATCATCCTTTGGATCTGCAATATTGGTTGTCAGGCGGTCCAGTAAATAATCGACACTCTACCTAATATTAGGATAAGTTACTATAATAATTAGAGCATATTTCAGGCTAAAAATCTACTAAAGTGCCTAATTTATTTTATTACCTTTTACCTAAAGTTAGGTAGAGTGTCGATTATTTACCGGCCCGCCTGGTTGTATACTGTTTTCGACCTTTTGATGTCAGTTTCGTAGTCGCTAACTATTACCAGAAATGGCTTGCTTCTAACCTCAACCTCATCTGAAAAACTCTAATATTTCCAATGATATCTTTATGATATTGCCTGTCAATAGCAATTGTTACGCTTAACGGCTGTCTCGAAGTAGCTACACGCAAGCCCTGTCTCGAAATGAGAAATAGTGTCGAGGAACGTTGCATTGCGGCGTTTTCCATTGCTGGAAACCTTAATAAAGACCCCGAGTCTAGAGTCGGGGCGGACTCGACAAGCTGCCAACTTGAGCAGCCACAAAAGCCCATTTTCTTATTTTAGTGAACTGCCAATGATCGGGATGACGACGATGTGGCCTGCTACTGAAGCCACAGAAGCAGTAGTAGGTATGTCGGTGTTTGCCAGCTGTGAAGTTATCAATCTAGCGGCCTTATTTTAACAGGCTGGCGTTCGCATACTATCTGTGGTCTAGAACAGTAGTGACTTCATACATAGAAGAAAGTTGAGAAACAATGACCTGAAGCTGTTAGGTCGTCACATTGTTCTAAACGGTGATGCCGTCAACAACGTACTACTTTGTGATGCAGACGTTTTGGCCTGATCGCATTCGCTTCATGACTACGACTGAGAAACTTTCCTCAAGCACTACCAAACACCGCTCGGCATCTTAGCCAGACCTAGTCTCGGCAGAAGTTTGACGGCCGACTGTTGGCCATTCTCTGACGTAGACGATCAAATGTTTATTCTCCATCCCCTCCAATATCAGAACAGTATGGTGTCTAGCTGACGTGGCTACTGACGACAACCGCATCTAAGGTGAGGTTATTTGCTCATCTCATGGTTTCGACTTGTACCCTGCGATGAAAGTGACGATGTTATGCTGGGCATATAATTAACGCGGAATGAATGCAGGTATAGCAATATGGCTATCGAAGGTTTGCGCCAGGCATACGGTGACAAGAAGAAATTACACAGCTAGGGTAACATCATCGAGAACCACGTCCCGCTAAGCTTCCATATCTATTAAACTGCATTCGGGATCTCTTCACTCTTTACCATGCTAACTACAGGGACACAAAAAGGGCGTCCTGAAAGGCTATCGAAACAAAAGATACTTACGAAATTAACAATTAATTGAATCCTAGGGGATTACACCTTGGGTGTCTATGTGTTGCAACAGAAATGGGGAGCCTATCTACTAAAGTTAGAGTAGAGGATCACCAGAGACAGCCAGTATATTATACCTAGTTTAGACTATTTTATATTAAAAGGTTCAGTTTATATTCTACTCTTTTCTAAGCTATTACGATTTTAAAGAAAAGATAGCATAACTTATGCCAGAGTTTCATCCCTGATTGATACTAAATATCGATAAGCTTGCGGCTTTACTAGCGCCCTCAAAGAGCTAGAGGAGGTCGAGTAGCTCTCCAGTATGACCTTAAGGATAGTTCCGACCGACAGAAACGACATACAATGACTTCCAAAATTAAGAACATACCCTCTGTGAGGCTTTTAATGATGAAAGACCGCAACTGTGCCGGCCTCTAGCTCAATCCATATCTGCGACCAGCCAGGCATAATATTAGAAATAAATCACTAGAATAAACCAGGATTGATTGAAATAACCAATGCTCCTTTTGTCTCGGGACGACATATCCTTACGATCAAGACATGCGAGATAGACGCTCGCTGAAAGCCTATAATCTCAGACGGGGATATGCAACTCACGAAGACGAGAGTACATATTATTTAACAAGGGACTGAAGCGGTTTAATAAACGAATGGTAGTTCGACAAGACGCATAACGAGAAATGGTTTCGGAACGGAGGGGCGGGCTAGAATGAACTGCTGCATTCTTCTTCTAAAGTTTCACGCGATGACTGAAACGTCTTCACAGTAAATACTTGATATACACTAGAACTTCTCGGATCTAGATACAAATCGCAAGTCAATTGCTTTGAAGTTGTATCATTGTAAGTTATGACTTTCCCGTTAAATACTAAACATATGGCTTGTGACGATTACGCGGGAACTGACAGAAGCTTTCAGCAACATTTTGTCAAAGATTGTCTATCCTCGAGAGCTAAATCCCATTATTTGTAGAGATATCTGATGATAACTTTGCCAATTTAACATCGTTTAAAGCTTTCTCTTATCGACGAGGATCCACAGAAGTATTGCTTCTTCACGAGATTCAATTGATCGCACTCACATAAACCCATACATACACTCTTCGGAAACCTGCATTGGTATTCCTGAGAGCTACTTGTTAAATCCCGCATGACACCCGTAGAATCAATTCCTTGAAGGTAGTTGAAAGTACGTTTAGGCGTAGGTAAGGCCGCATTGCCTCATTACAACCATCCACATGCTCTACATCACATCACCTGGAGCAAAAAGTTGAACTTTTCTTACCTCGCCTCTCTTCACTTTTACAATATTACTTTGCGTAAACACATCCCTTTATGTATTCATAGCAAATCGACTAAAAGAGTCTAAAAAACTGCACGTTCTATGTCTACAGAGAAATGCTTGTTTGTTCGTAGGAAGCAATCTAACTGCCTGGACATGCCACAACCGCAGCCGCCTAGAACCAAGGTATTGCAACACTGGATAATAAAATTGTCACATCTTACAAGCCAACATATTGTGGAGTTTCTAGGCCCCCTGGATTGTTCCCTCTGCTTTGGGCTTGTAGGTGTTCGAGAGCAGAGTTTCCATCAACCTATCAACCAGGCCTGGTATGTCATAACTACCCACAATGTCTATTTCGTGCTGCAAGCAATATTAGTTCGATGCCTCTAATGTGTCGATGAAGGGATACATCTCGTTGGTCTCGCTGTTGACGGATATCTAGTACTGACGCACTTAGTAAAAAGAGTGTAGAAGAAAAAGCATTAATATTGACAACGACAGTTCCCTTTTACTAATCATGGGCTACCCAGGGGATATCATTATGCAGCAACAAACAAGCAAGCAAGCAAGCACATATCAACACACATATCCTTCAAGGTCATCAATCGCTTCCCAATGTCTTTACCAACCTCAAAAGCCATCAGGTGTTACCCTAGAGCTGCAGGTTGAATAGTCCTTTGTACCGGTTGAATATCAACGTCCCTTGGTTGAGGATATGTACTCTTGTCAATGGCAGCATACCTCCCCGAGAACTTATCCAGCATACTTGTGATCCATCTCTGCTCCTCAGCAGTAGCGAACTCGTATACAATACGCACAGCAAACCCAATTCGATACGGCCCCATGGTCCCACGCCCCACAGACTCTATCGACCGTAGTATCTGCTCCACGAGATATCGAATCGATTCCTTTGAGTTCGCTAATGGGGTCCCGGACTGCACCAGCGTCTCTTCTAGAATGAGCCTGCTGGCCCAGTACTCCATGAGCAGCGACCCGGCCGCCGGGGACTCATGTTCTAGCACCGTCTCGAAGAGCGAAGCCACCGGGTCCGTAGGCACGGCCTCGACCGGTTGTGGGAACTGGAGCGCGGTGAAATCGTCGTACCATCGCGCCAATCTCGCATGATTCACGGCTGCGAGGTGGGCCAGAGCGGATACTTTATCGGGCTCGACGGAGATGCCAGCCTTGTTAGCCTCTCGGACGAGATAGCCCCAGTGAAGGATGGGAGATAGCTGAGCGAGGTTTGCGACGAAGTCATCGCCGATGCGAGTGTGCTCGATTGGTGTGTCAGCAGCGTAAATGAGACGCCTTCCACGGTCAAGCATGACCTGCTTCCATGCCGGCCGCAACAGGAACAATTGGTCCTTGCTGGGATAGAACATATCGCCTATTATCTAGCAAGGGATAGTGTTAGTCGTGACCCCGCTAGGGTAGTATTTTTAAAGCCGTTGAAGGGACGAAAGATCCACCCTAAAGTTAAGGGACCAGGATAGGAAGTCCACTTGGACTGGATGGGTGATATGTGAGATGCTATATCGCGCCATCTCAATGCAAAGTAACCCTGCCGGTGACGAAACAATAGGTATGGTGAAGCGCATTGCGCTTGCTGCGCCAGCGATTGGTTATCGTGAGAAGGTATTCCCAAAACTCGATATGCCAGCCCCAGGTCACTTGACCTGGAGATAATGCGAGTTTCCTATCCTTCACCTTGTTTCCTAAGAGAAACATTGAACATACAATAATGCCACGGAACGAAAGTAGCATAGCTGCGTCCCAGCCCTCAGCATGAGCTTCTGGCCCTCGCTGCTGTATCAAAGTGCCAATGCCCTTGGTATGTTCCATCCAAGTGTCGGGAGCACTCGTTCCTGCGAACAGCTAAAAGGGGCATGAGCATTGATATAGAGAGGGCATGGCAATGTGTGAGTACCTCGAAGTAGCATAAAATTATAGCAGCGCACAGCGTCTCAGATGCCTTCCATTCTGAGGAGTGCCGTAGTGTTGACTGCAGCTCATTGAGCGTCCAGCCATATATAGTCCGGCTTTGGGCGACCAAGTCTGTATCGGACCTTTCTTTGCCAGTAAGGTGCAGAACAAAGGACGAAACAGCTCCGTCAAGAAGAGCCCGTTTACCTAACCGATCAATATTTAGCCATGACAAGATGTTAAAGACATCAGTAGACTGGGCATAGACAGAGGACGTCTCTACCATATTAAGTAGAAACTGCGCCCTTGGCAATTCCAACTTCAGCAGAGTTGGAGAAGGGTTCACCAGAGACAACGGTGTCCCTGATTCGTTTGTAGCAATACTCTCGAGCCCATCAGACCCAGCCGTGCTGGAGGAGGAGCTGAAAGCCAATTTCTCAGCGCCGGTACCTGATCGTTTGCCACGTTGGCGAATCTGATGCTTTTGAGTCACGAACTTGATGCTGCGATCATAGGAACACTGAGACTGGGCGCCATATTTGATGCAGTTGCCACAGGTCGGCTTCTGAGTATCGCATTTGACCTTCCTGGTTCTGCATAGCTGACATCCAGTGCTACGGGGTACCCCAACTTTAGAATTGGGTCAGTAAACCCGCGGGCTAACAAGAAGGGGTGAAGCTTTACCCATGGTCAAGGTTAAGGTCGATGGGAAATGCCCTTGCTCATACGCTCACCGCCGATTCTTAATCATCTGTGCCGCTCGCTATCGGGTCGGATCAGATCGAAATGAACCCCTCCCACAACAAGCGGCTCAACTTCCCGAAGGGGCCGGTTTGCTGAGGGGGATTGCGTAGATGCTTTGCTCGTCGGGGGATGCGGAGCCAGGGAGCGGCGCGCCGGGGGCAGGCAAGAGATGATATGCGCTGCCGGATCGGCCCTTTGAAGATTCTCCGTTCCCGTGGGGTTATCTCTTTTCGCTGCCGAGGTGTCTCTTGATGTGTGAGGTTTAGTAGGTTAGTGGTTGTAGAGGTTGAGTTACGGTTCAATCAAGGGTTCCATGGCGGTTAATAAATATCCGATTTGCTCCCCTCACCAAGATCTGGCCCCCAGGACAATGCTCGCAAATCTGCAGGTGAGAATTACGTAGGAGTTCCATTCAGCCTGTCGAGACTTAATTTATCGAGAGGTCTGGGGAAACCAGGATTTATTTCTTCAATACTACCTCAATATGGATTACTACCTTAATATGGATGCTGAGCAGGGCGATGCCTTCAACAGGACCGACAAATGACTTACTTCCATTCTCAGAGTAGTTCATGCAGATCCTTTTAGAAGCCGCAGCTTTTGTGGGAATATGGTGATATTCTGCGCATAGTCACGGTTGTAGCAATAAATCCAGTCAGGCGTTCTCAACTCTTCGGTATTCCTTTCAGAAAAGCCCAGAAAGGTCAATCATACCGAGATTGAATGATGTCGACAACATCCAACCAACCCACTATTATTTGCCGGCAATTACAGTAGATGGACGTGTCAACGAGTCTCAATGAACCTGGTCCTTGCGCGGGATTTGCTTTGTAGGATGACGCTAGGAGGATTCCTCTCACAACACGACCCCGTGTTATCTCCAGCTCAAACTCCTGAAGAGATAAAATGAAATGAGCCCGGAATGAGAGCTTGGTTTGATATTGACCCATGCAATCTATTGAACATAGGGGCAACACACACAACACAACACCAGGACGAATTCCGAAGCAATTGGCCGCTCGGGCCACAAGACGATATGCTTGTTGCATGCGCCGTGTACTGTAATTTTAAGTCACAGAATAGACATTGATCTGCGTTGCCCAAGAAGCGTTTCGTCTCCCTTTGGAGTAACCGTGGACGGTTCGCGCATGAGCCTGTGCGTGGTAGATAGATTGCGTATACCAAGCTAAAGGCACCGAACAAGCAGGCCAACACTTTAACAAGTTTTAGATTAATGCATGCGGCTGGACTAGTTGTAAATCGTTGGCCAACACCGAACCTCATCGGTCTAGAAGGGATTGTTGATCAACGGCAATGGCGGGAGTTCTACGTACTAAATAGGCAGTTGGAAAAGAACTCGAGGTTGGATTTAGAAAAGAATAGCCGAGCGAAGCGCCAGCCACATATCACTGTCTTAAGGGCAAGTTGAACGTCGACTGACTATCTTTGGGATGAAGTATGGTAAGCATCGAGGCTATCATCAATTGTCTGTTGCCATCTATGAGGCTCAAAAGTGTCGCAGAAGTGCATATGTACGTATGTACAACCGACGACCAACATGCAAATTACACCAATTTGGTCTCCTGCAGAACCGAAATTCAAGTTGGTTGCTTGTCTGTTATGCAAAGCCATAAGCGTTCAGGCGACACGACGTTATGCTGATGCTCCCATAGGATCCATGTTGAAAATCATGTTTTACTTATCAAAGCAATTTTGACGAAGTAACCTGAAGTATCGTTAGACTTTGACGTGCTTGATCTCGTTATTTGCTGTTCGTGTTAAAGTCGGACGGGTCAAGACCCCAGCCTGAGCTTGTTTCAACCCTGGACCCTTCCAGGGAGGCATGCTCGCTTTGTCATTGTCTGCCTACCCCAGACCCGTAAACTGAGTCAGGCCATGGCTAGCATGTAAGTGACGATATTGTCGGTGAGCATATCGTGGCAAGCTTCCACCCGAGCTATCGCTTGAGTTGCTGAAAAGAGTTCGTCTCGACTGTGATGAAACCTATCATCTCGCTATCATAGTTCACTCCAATACCAACGCCTCATGCCGATGAGTTAACAAAAAAGAGGAAGCTTGATTTTACGATTTGGCCATACATACACGTTTCTCTTTGTTGGACGGGGTTCATGAGCAACCCGGCGCTCGCGGCTAGACTCTTGAAGCCTAGTGTCCTTCCTTCGCCAGACTCATTCGCCACTCACCCATGGATAAGAATTACTCGCAGAATAAGTTCTAGCGAGTAGTTTAGGTGGAGGATTGCCGATTGACGATGGATAAATAATACTAAAAATAAGCCGATCCGCGCGATTGACTTGGAAGAGGCGAACGGGTCCATGCCATCTTGTCATGGAAAATTCCAGTATCTTGCAAAACAAACTAGTGATGATGCTATTGAACAGAAAGGAGCAAGGAGCAAGGAGAATAAAAGAGCAAGGTCAGATACAAGAGGGTCAACGATAGTCCAAAAATGAACAATTCTAGGGGTTCATGGGGCTTTGTCGATAGGCCTTGGCTCCTTGCAAGGGACCTGGCAGCACCAGTAAAAGCAAAGCCTAAGGAATGTCTCTCAGGGTGAAGTGACAGAAGATGGTGTCGTCTGTAAAACATGCTGTCAAATCCCCTCCTATCAGGACTCGTCGTTCTCGATTTCATCGTGCATAAGTTGGTATCCTTTTTTGCACCTAGATCCACTCGGCCTCGCGGCCTCGTTCCCTGGACTCTCTTGTGACGCCGTTGAATGTACTCTACTTATCGGATGTCTGGCGTGAGATCCACGCATGCTGCGGACATTGCCTCGCAGCAACACTACTGCAAGCCATGGGACGCTTCTCTATGCCGACATTCTACTCAACTCACCTCGATCATATGTCAGAACAAAGTTCCTTGCCACGAGTGCATGTCAATAATCATGGCAGCATATCCAGTAATCGACCAGATCAAGCAGTGGCCTAGTTGTTGAGATGCAGGAAAAAGGGACCGCGTTTACGTAGGTGTACAGCTATACGAACCAACTGAGTGGATAGAATTCCCACACCAAGTTTTCGATCGGGAATGAGGGTTACTTGCAGGCTATGGATTCTTTAATCCTTCTGGAGCACATGTTTTCAAAACGAGTCAGTTTGACCGTTATCACTAGCTAAAACTGTTTATTTATCGATCTCTTAGGCTGTTGATCATGTTAAAAGATGATGCCAAGAAAGACCAGACTGCTTCTACTCGATCTAGTAGCCGCCATGGAATTGTCCGGCCCAGGTCACGATGGCGAACTCTTCCTGAAAGAAACAGCCCGAAAAAAGCCATGACCATTTCCAGACGAGAGACACACAAGCACAAGCGCGAACCCCTAAAGCAGCTAGAGCCTGGGCAATCAATCGTATCTCGTAGTTTGGAGAGGATAAATCGGTACGAGCGGCGACAGCCAACGTCAACGTCCGTTGTGCTTATTGGCACGTCTGACGTGGACCGGTTAGTAAGCCAGGGCCTTCCCCTGAATGACTGATCCCTTGCTTGAGCCAATGTACCTTACTGTATGTGCAGCAGGCGAGGCAAGTATTTTGTGCAGACCAAAAAAAAGTCCTTACCCCTGGCATTAAAGACCCCGAAATCATCGACGGACATGGGCAGAGAGCATCCGTTTCGGCTGGCATAGTTTGAGACGGCAACCAACAGACGACTAGAAGTCAACAAGCGACGGGAAGGAAATTCAGGGACTTCATCTCAAGCACCACGATAGCCTCGCACAGGACAAGACCAATGTTTGAGCCCTTCCCGGTCCCGTCAGTTGGTCGCTGGGCAATGCATCGAAGCCAGCACGGACAGGAGGTTTGTTCCTGGATCAATGCTAAAAGCTCTCGACAACACAGCAGGTCGTAGGTATACACGTATAATGGTACAAAAGAGCAGAGATGAGGGTACTCGACGTGGTCACTCTACCTGGTCAGGGCCCCATCATGCTTCCCTGTCTAGCGCAGGCTGGGTCAATGCCACAGCGAAGGCGGTGGCCAATGATGGACGTATTGGCTCTTTTGGCATCAACAAGACCCGCTCAAGTCTCCTGGAAGCCGTGGGATTTTGTCTTGGGGAATCCTGGAGACGCGCTGGGATGGCTCCACGGCGGACCTCGTGTTTGGCAGAGGTGCGGGTGCGCGAGGTGGGAATATATCGTACAGTATGGATGGATGTGAGTGATTGTCGTGCTGGGAGGCATGTGTGAATAATGCGAGTATCCAATATAAGTCGAGAATGCCAGCAAAATACTGGACGGGGAGAATTGGCTTACGACGTCTTGCCCCCTTGTCCCCTGCATGCTTACAGTACTTTATCTCCAGGACTACAATCAACTCCACCAGAGTGATACGTTCTCATGGCAGCAGTCTTTTGACTGTTGTGTTATGACTCTGTTGATGGTGCTGGGTAGTTGATATGAACGATTGCGAGTGAGATAGCTGATGTACGCAAATCGATTTATTGCCCTTTCCTTCTCAACAACCAACCCTCATTCGAGGCCATTATCTAAACAGGCGTTAGTTTTGCAACCACACTGCTGTCACGTTCAAACTCGAAAGGGTTGCGTGTCCGACATGAGATGCGCCCCCCACCCAGCCGGTACACCAGGTGCAGTACTTATTCGACTGGGTACCTAGAGCGTTAGTATGCAGTTCAGGTACATCGACCGCTAAGTTATAGGGGCTGCCACTCCCGAACAGCCGCTGTAATTCCAAATGTAGCGCCAGCTCCAGCGAGGTCGACTAACAACCGGTGCAGTATCTTAGCCTCACTTTGAGTGTGCTCGACTTTAGGACCATCCCATCCTTTATTAGTCCTGGCGGGTGGTCCTCGCATACAAGTGGATACGAAGTACCTCTAGTGCAAGCCCCCGGTACCAGTACGTATCTGAGGTGCTATTTCCTCTTTCCCGCCGGAGCTGCCAGGAGCCAGGAGCCAGTTGTGTTGCAGTGCAGCCGTTTCCTCCCTCAACCTAACCTAACCTCACCTCACCACCACGCCTTGGCGAATTTCTGTCTTCTTTTCCTATCACCATCTCATCTCAATCTTTGTCTCGTTGTTTCTCCTTGTTCTGGTGTCTTTTTTTCTTTTCCTATTTTCTTCCTGTCATCATCGCCATCACCGTCACTCATCGCCTGTGTCTGGCTTTCTCAGCCCCTCGTCTAGACGGCTCGACTCTTGCACCCAAGTTGCCGTGCCCCTTTCTCTACCGTCGGCCGTCGATTTCCCCGAAACCCCATAACCCTCCCCTCGAACGTTTTCGATCTACAAAATTTCCATCTATTCGCCTCCTGTGATCGTTTGGCTTCAGACCTCGTCACTTCTAGCATTCTCCTACTGCGCATTTGCATTTGCTTTGCCATCTGCCTTTGCTCTTTCCAGACCCTTGTGACGATTCTTCGACGACGAGAAATCTTGCCTTGCCTGTCTTGCCGATCATAACCCTCACCTCGCGAGCGAATCCTGTAATATTTTCCCTCGCCTCACTCGTCTTTTTCAACGTTCCATTGCCCCGAAACGTCGACGATCCTCTCATGCTCCGTTACAACTAGGCCGAGATTCAAGCTGTCTGACACGACTCTTGATCTTGACCCCCAACCTACTATTAGCATTTCCGGTTCGTAGCAGAGTCAAAGGTCTGCTCACGGTAATAGTGAGCAACTTTCTCAGCACGACCAATCTCCTTTGTTTCGGGTCGCTGGCGTCCTAGACTACCACCTCCTCTACGATTCTCGTTTGTCATAAAGATTTAACCAGAAAAAAAAAGTAGGTTACGCCAGCCTTGTCTTCGCTCTTGACGGGGATTCACCTTCATATCGAACCGTTAATTGCTGCCTTCTTTGAGATTACTTTGACATCAGCCTTTTCCCAGTGAAACTTGTACTAACATTGGCTGCTTAGTTGCTTTTGTGTTGGGGTGCGAAGTAATTGCATTGCGAATTTACATCGTCCCTATTCTCCCTCGAAGTACGACCGACGACAATAAACAGGCACAACTCTCGTGGGTACGCTTGTTGTTGACGGCCGCTCTACCGCACTCGATACGTCGACGTGAACTATGGCTGCACTGGTTCAAACTTTTCCCCAGCAAACTGCAACGGTTACAATGCTCCAGACCCGACCGACTTCTGCGACAAGCATGATACCCAACAACCAAGGCCAGAATGGCCACCAGTATGGAGCATCTCAAGCCCCGAGATATGCCGCTGGTTCTCCTGCCGGATACCGCGGCAGTTCGACTCCTGTCCAGCAGTACGCTTTCACTACAACGCCAACATTGAACCATACGCAATCTTGGCAACCGCAAGGCCAGGCTGTACGAAGCTACAATCACAACGTCAACTATGGTGGACGCCAGTTCAGTTCTTCGTCGACCAATGTACAATATAATGCTATGGGCGTTGGTCAGACTGGTGCTCGTGACGATTCCGCTATCCCCCAGCGACGAAACATAGTACCTGCTCCTCGACCTCATTCTGCTTTCCTTGCTGGCCCTACTCAACCCGCTTCCCCAACTTCGCAGAGCAAAGCTGCACCGGACAGGTATAGACGGTCGCTTACCCCTCAACAAAACCAGCACGTCCGCTCTCAGAGCAACGCTCTCCCTGCCAATAACGGAATGCCTACGGCGACCCAGCTCTATAACGGCCCTAATCCTCAGCGCTCGGCGATCCCCAACCGACCCAACAGCTTCTATAATGCCATGCCTGGCACATCTATGGATGACATGCAGCTACTTCCTTCACATCACGATGACCCAAACCGATCACGCAGACGCAGCATACGCGCCGATTCGGATGCTTCCAAGCCTATCGCACAAGACAAAGCCAAGGCCGATGGAGGTGCCCAAACCCTTCGGGTAGTGACTAACACTGCTGCGCACTCGCGCAACGGCAGTTCTGAGAGCGTTAACTCCAGCCGTAGCAGTCACTCTCGACCATCCTCGGTAAGTCAATGTTACCAAATGCATTGTCCAATCAGCTATAGGTGGTAAAACTGGTATGCTAACAGGGATTGTCATGCAGTCTGCCAACCGCAATGTGTCTGCCCCCACTGGAAACCCCTCTTCCCAGGCAAACAGCGAAACAACTTCTAAGCAAGATCACGCCAAGCTTGTCAACATCCCACCTCGAGGGTCATCTTCCGATGCCATCAAGCGTACAACAAACCCTTCTCCTCTCTCCAGGCCAGCTACCATGGCTAACGAGGTTGCCGACGACGGATCTTCCAACGCGCCAAGTGCGGGTAATATGGAATCACCCGCGGCTAGACAGCTCGCTGCCCTGAACCAGAAAGGCAAAAAGTCCAAGAGCAAGACCTCAAGACTGCGCCGTGCTTTCTCGTTTGGAAGTGCTGCTGACTTCCGCAACGCTGATGATGAAGCCAAGACAGCTGATAAGACAGAACCATCAAAGTTGCACAAAGACCCTACGGTCGACGAAGCCTACGATGCTGAACAAGAGCGTATTGCGGAGGCGCAGGAGGCGGCAGGTCTTGGACACAGTATCTATGGCGGCAGATTCTTTGGTGGCTCGACCGATAACCTCTCGATTTCATCAACGGCATCTTCAGCATCTATCATGATTCGTAAGATGGGCCGAGGTATGAAGAAGGGTGGCCGATCGTTCGTTGGAATCTTCCGACCTAAGTCAGTTATTGGAGTTGCTCCGGCCGATGGCCCTGTGAAGCCTGAAGCTAGTCAAGCTGCTGTGTCGATGGTCACCGTTGAAGCTGAGACCCAACGTGTCAACGTGTCGGCGGATCCCAAACAGACAGATACCTTCCCTCATTTGGAGCGCAACTCTATTGACACCAACCTGGGCGCTGAGATTGCTGAGCGTCTTGGAAGCTCTGGTACCGACAACTCTAACTCGCGCAAGAGCATCGTCGGAGGTGACAGAGACCGTGCGGAAGTACTTGCTGCAGTTCGCAAGGGCATCCTTAAGCGTACGTATAGTTATCCCTCGATGATTTCCCCAAGCTAACGCCATTTTTAGGACCAGGTTCCGCCAGCCCTTCTATCCGTCCTGCTGATTCCTCACCCGGTCTGGATCTTCCTAGTGTGCCTGCTGTCAACGACTCGCCCAATTCCAGTGCCCCCAGCACGCCGAATGATGAGTCCCAGGGTCACCGACGAACTGGTTCAATTGCTATTGGAAGCGAAGACTATTTCATGACTGCTCTAAGGCTACGACAGGACACCAAGAGTGCACCAAACACACCACACGGATCCTCTAAGCGTAACGCAACCTTCTCGCCACGCCTTGTCTTCCATGACACTTGGCCTAGCCAGGAGTACGACCGTCGCGGTGAGATTGCTACCTGCAACCGGTTGACCCCTATGCTGGCTCAGCAGATCAAGGAGGAGCTAAATACCTTCAAGATGGTGAGTTTTGATATTCGAGAGTTGCATATCAGAAGCTAACATAAATTCAGGAAATGGAGGTTCACGAAAACTCGAAGATTTACACGCACTTTTTCTGATGATGGCAATGCCCACTACGAGGAGCGAAGCTTTGTCACGCAGTGTTTTGTTTCCTTTGACCGATGCCGGGCCGCGAGACCCGGAATCTTGTATTGCAACCAACCATATTGACCGCTTTTGGCGTTTGGGAAGCATTGTAAGGTGTCAACGGCGTTCATCACTCTGACCAGTCTCTACATGTCATGTGGAATTTAGACCAAAGAGTCATACATTTCTTTAATCTTGCTATTATCATTTCTCTCTTTTCATTTCATTTTTCTGGGACCGAGAAGGGATCGAGCGTGACGGAAACCATATTTCTGGGACCTTGCAGTAGCGGACTTGGTGTGTTAGAGCAAGCCCAAGCCCAGGGTTAAAGGGGAGATGACGTGGCTACGTGCAGCCGTGGCTGTCAGCCAGTCGATCACCGTTGAATCTGGGATATCAGGAATCACGACGCCACTTGTTACAGACTAGTCTCGTCGACACGAAAAACAAAAAACCCATGGAGTGGACACAAACAGAGCTCTTATTAATCTTACGGATTGGACTGTGGAAACCTTGTCGTGAATAAATGAAGCAAAGATCTTGCCGTGTGGTATCGAAGCTGCCTTGGTTGTGTTGTTGGACAATGGTCCACAGCTGAAACTGCACCAAGAAGGAAAATTAATATAAATCTCGATTGCGTGTACATGTTGTCTTAGATGAGGCTTTTTTCAAATTAATGGTGATCTACATCTGGCAGCTCAGGGGATTCCTGGAGTAATCTAAGTTAATTAGTAGTGGATCGAAAACTTGGCTTTGCGTCGACCCGTGGAGCTGGTTGATGGTGCGACAGGTAACAGGTACTTCGATCTATCGAGACTGAACATGTACCTTATCGGGAAAGGCTGTGCGGGGAGTTTCAGCCACAACTTTACCTCAGCTGTCATCACAGCCTTGCCATCCCAGTCGTGTGATTTTTGGCACCCCAATCTTGGCCGGTCCCCCACCTCGCGGGAGGTGGGGTTGGGTGTAGTGACGGAGTGCCAAGTCTTTTCAGGGACCGAAATCTTTTTTTCTCCCATCTTGCTGGTCATCTTTGTAACAACGACTACTGCGAAGACAACGCTTTGCGCCGCGACACGCAAGACACCCTGGAGAGATTCACACGACGCAGCTGGCTCCGGAAGGCCCCGGGGCCTTTGTTCATTTCCATTTCGAACTATCGATTTGTCTGTTCCGCCCAGCGCATGTCTACAATGGCAGCCAAGGACGAGATCCCTGCGGGGGAACGCCCAGCCAAGCTGCAAGGCAGGGCATTCTATGAGAGTATTGGTAAACCAAAGTTCATTGTTGCGCCCATGGTAGACCAATCCGAGTTTGTAAGCTGGCTCAAAAAACACTCTTAGGATTAGGATACCAGTTGATGCTGATATCTTGTACTAGGCCTGGCGCATGCTCACGCGATCCTTTATTTCACCCACCGAACAAAAGAGCCTTCTTGCCTATACACCCATGCTACACGCCCGACTCTTTTCGCAAGACGAGAAATATCGTAAGGCGCACTTCCAAGCTGTCCGTAATGACGACGAAACTCCCTGGCTTGACGGAAACCCCTCTATCGACCGCCCGCTCTTTGTTCAGTTCTGCGCAAACGACCCCGATGCGCTTCTTTCCGCCGCCAAGCAAGTTGCGCCTTACTGCGATGCTGTCGACTTGAACCTCGGATGTCCCCAGGGTATTGCTCGAAAGGGAAAGTACGGCGCTTTTCTCCAGGAGGACCAAGATCTGATCTTTCGCCTGATCAATATTCTGCATAAGGAACTACCCATCCCTGTTACGGCAAAGATTCGAATCTTGGACACCAAGGAGGAGACTCTGGCTTATGCGCATAATGTTCTCAAGGCTGGCGCATCTATTCTTACAGTTCACGGACGAAGAAGGGAGCAAAAGGGCCATATGACGGGCTTGGCTGAGTGGAAGATGATTCGGTTCCTGAGAGACAGCTTGCCCAAGGAGACAGTCATCTTTGCCAATGGAAATATTCTCCAGGAGGACGATATAGAGAAGTGTCTCGAGGCTACGGGTGCTGACGGTGTGATGAGCGCCGAGGGTAATCTCAGTGACCCAGCTATCTTCACAAAACCACCACCTGTGGGAGAAGAAGGACGGGAATACTGGAGAGGTAAAGATGGCAGGGGCGGATACAGAGTCGATGCTGTTTTTAGAAGGTACATGGACATCCTTCATGAACACGTCTTTGGAGAGAAGCCCCCTGAGCGACGACCACTCTTCATGCCCGGCGACGACACAGAGTGGATGGCTGAGAGCGAGCAAGTCGAGGAAGAGCCAGCACCCAAGAAGCGAAGAAAGGATCTGGGCAAAAAGGGAGAGCAGGGCCCCAACATGTCAGCCATGCAGCCTCATCTTTTCCACCTCCTACGACACTTTGTCTCCAAGCACACCGACGTGCGAGACATGCTAGGCAAGAGCCGCGCCGGCGATATGGAAGCTTACGAACGTGTCCTCTCCGCTGTGGAGCGAAAGGTCGCAGAGGGACTCATCGAGTACGAGCGCACCAACGGCGAGAGTGTTGCCGAGACCCCCCTGG
Organism: Fusarium stilboides; assembly: GCA_014822085.1. NCBI lineage: Eukaryota > Fungi > Ascomycota > Sordariomycetes > Hypocreales > Nectriaceae > Fusarium > Fusarium stilboides. The sequence continues at coordinate 73,442 of JAASAY010000175.1, forward strand.
CTGAGGGTGAGGAGGATCCTCCTGAGGATGAGAGCTCTGTGGGCACACAAAGACGATGTCGAAGACCAGCTTTCATCGTTCAGCCCATAATCCGACCGTTGCCTAGCGAGGCGGTTAATAAGGGTGCAATTACGTTGAGTAAGAAGGATAAGGGCAAGGCGCAGGAGAAGAAGCAGGAGGAGAAGGGCAAGGAGGAAGATATCAAGGCTAGAGATGAGGCTGTAGCGGGATAGACTGGGATGGATATGGATAATAAAATATAAGGCACGATATAGATGGCGTATAAGGAGTGGTTAGAATACCAAATGAACAGACACCTTTCTTATAGTAACTGGATCGACAGCTTCCCACTGTACATCAAGCGGAAGACTATAAGCCCTCATATCTAGGGCCCAATCCTTTCCCATTACTAACTAAATCAGAGATGACACCAAATCTCCTGCCACCGCTGAAGCTTTCCCCGAGACATCGGAGTTTTGGCGTCCGGTATATTAGACGCACTGGACGTATTCTCGTCATCTTTCTTCCCCTTCTCCTTGCCCCTCACTGCGATCTTCCAATCTTTGCGTTTCGAGTAAATAGTCCAGATGAGACCGCAGAAGGAGACCAGCAATATGAAAATTGCGGTAGTGGTTTGCCAAATTGTCAAACAAACGGTGATTGGCTCGATCATGGTAATGTTAGACGGCGAGTTCGGAGAAGTGTCTTGAACTGGTAAAACAAGGGAATCGGATCGTGACGAGAGATGATGCTGATGCGAAATCAAGATTGTGAATAAGTCGAAGACAAGGAACCGATAAAAACGGGCCCTAGTTACCTGCGGCTTCAAGCTCAAGCATCGGTGCGATGCCTTGGGTAAGTTCGTCAAGAGCCCTAAGCTTGGTGATATAGCTGCCCCATATGACACATATCAATTTCAGGCACACACTCCAGTTGTTGCTGTGCTTGCTTATGCTTGCCTGTTAAATGTTTGTATGCTTTATTGCATACAGTTTGCCTATAGAGCAAATATTTATCAAGAATACTAACACACAAGATAATAGGCCTTTGTCAGCATAACAAATAGAGGAGGCATACGGATCTGCCTAAACTCAAGTAACCATCTGGACTCTTAGCCGGGCTATAAGAGGTCCAGCTCCTTCCAGACTACGTAGGAGAGAGTCAATCTTCTTCCTTTATATCATATATATTCGGCTGCCAGCTGCGCCGTCCAACCGCTTCGATGTCTACAACACGGAGAAGTGTGTATATAAGGAAATCTCGTCCACATCCTTCATTTGCCATCCATGGACCCCAGGTCCCTCTTTTAGCCCCTTCTAATTGTGTGAAGACGTTAAAACATGCAGCCGACACCCGCTCCCGTGGTTATATCTACTATCGCCCTCTGGTTGATAGATCCGTCGAACCTCTGCCTGCATTCCTGGACGATTCAAGGCTTAAGATTACTGCGTCCACTTATAGAGCGTTCATACTTTAGTTCGCTGTCCCTTTCTTTCTGTGTCTTCTCTATACTGTTGGTGCCTTGCGCAGTCAACATCGACGACAACTTCTTTGGACGACTTCGGGTTGAGCTACGAGAGAGTAGCTACTCTTTCTAAAAACTATATCAAAAATTTGAGGAATTAAGCCTAAGATTAAGCCTAAATTATCCACCATCTTTCCTAAGTTTATACTATTATAGTACAAGTTGGTTAAGATCTTACCGAAGTTCATACCATTATATATATATACTTGTGAGTAGACTTAGCTAACTAACCTACTTATATGAGTATTTTAATTAACAAAAAATAGTGACAGGATGCAACTAGACCACTCCTGTCTCCCTTGTAGCTCTGGGAATAGTAGCCGTCGTCTGCAAGATTATGGCGAAGGGCCCGACTCATGTTGCGGTTGACAACATGTGCGCCCGCCTCGACGTCGTCTCCCGTCGCGTCACCGACAGATACAACGACGGAAAGAAACCAAGCGACCGGCTGCAAAGGGCCCTTGTCGCTCGCGGCTTCAAGCTCAGGCATGAGTGCGATGCCTTCAGGAAGTTGCTTGAGAACCCTGAGTTTGGCGACGAGACTGCCCCCTTTGGTACCTGGGGTGTTCGGTCCAAGTGGAAGCTGAACCTGTCAGCTTAGATGAGTCTTTCCAGAAGTTCCGAGAACGAGAAGTCCAGGCCTGTCGGAATGTCTGAAAAAAAAAACAGAACGAGGCTTGCCTTGCTTCGCCCTCCGGATCTCTTGCTTCGCCCTTATCACACCATCTTAACCAGCCATCCTTTACTACCGACTCCCCGGCTTCCTTCGTGTGTCTTGGCTCCAGTGCTGGACGGCCACTACATAATGACGATAGAAAGGCTCTTCACAGTTTGCGAAGCACTTTGGACGACCGACAAGATCTGGGGACTTTGATGATGACAAGGACGGACTTGGGATGGCGCCGGAATTTGATGAGAGGTTTCGCAATGATTCAAACAGGGAGTTTGTATAATTCATGTATATAACCAGATATGCCTAGGATGGCATTAAATTCAGAATCAGCCGGGGGCACTTGTTATAGACCCGGTCAAGGAAGGTATTGGCATGTACCTCACGTAAATGGATTTAGCATAATAAGTAGTGGAAACACCCACTAAGTAGCTGAATTCATCAAGACTTTACACATAACAAATCTGACCCCAAGTGCTTATTTCTCTGTATTTTATATGATGAATCCCATAATCTAGGTACCCATACCGATATTGTAAGGCTGTATTTGGCTTATACTGCTTATCCGAATACAGCTACCTGGCTATCACGCCCACAAGACGATGTCTATGACAAGCTCATAATTGCGTGACCCAAAAGACCACAGGAAGAGGATGCCAACGACACGACCGCGCAAGGCCGAGCTAGAGAAGGATGTGACTTATCATCTGTGATACCGAGATTCTTTGCAGCTCCCCTCCTCGGCATAGGCGGAGGAGCCCCTATCTGCCTAGAAGCTCAAGTCTGCCTGCGGTATCGCCATAGACGAAGCTGGCATCGTTCTGCTGCTGAGACTACTACTCGACAGCCTCCCGTTCAGGACACCACAACAGCCGCTGAGCAGCCTACTGATACCACTCAAGGCCAGGACGCCCAGCCCACAACCAAGGACGAGAACGACCACCCGATCACTGAGGCTCCTGTTCCCACGACCGCTGCCCCCGCTGCTACCTCTAGCGTTTCCTTCGTTTCTTGATAGTCTCGGTTCTCGAGTTACTCAAGGATTCTAGTTTGCCTATCTATTATTTGCGTATACTATATATGCAAAATATTTCTGCTCGCAAAGAATAGCCTAAATTATGCCTAAGTGCTCTATTACTTTATCTTAGTTTATGTTAACATAATAGAATCTTTAGTATAGTTTTATTAGATTTTATATTCTTATAATAATACTTTATTATAACCTTGCCTAATTTTAGACTATTATGATATGTTATACTAGCTCCACATCAAAGCCATGATCACGAATATCATTGAGTAGCCACTCGATAGGAGTGACATACGTAGTGTCCCCTATTCCGTATTTCGTCTTCTTTCCACCTGTAAGCATACCAACAACACGGCTGTGCATATCCCAAACGCAGGATCCCGAGTCCCCAGGGGCCGAGAATGGATTTCTCACAAGACCGTACCGTTTGGGACCCATAATGCACCACTCCTCGGAAATGGACTCCTTCCCGTCCAAGGACCTTCGTACAACTGACATGGCCTGGTTGACAAGACCAAACGTGAGACCACTTGTGCAGCCAGATTTTGCCACTGGGATCGCTTCCTCGTCAAGGCTTTCAGCTATGATCGCTGGGTCTTGCACAGTCCTATTGAGCTGAAAGGTGTTAGTGTCTTTGTCGAAGACCAAGTCAGGGTACAGTTTTTTAGCCGCTTGATTAGAAAACTCTGCGTACATCGCCTTGAAAGCTTCTTTCATACCGTCAGGTCCGGCTATGACTTGGTTTCTGAGCTCGGCTGGTGGTGTCGAGTGCTTGTCTTGATACAATTCGATCAATGCCCAATCTCGATATCGATTTGCTCCACTCAGTGTAGTCCCAACACCGTACTTGGGCGAAAAAAGTAGGTGGCCAATGGCACGTTGTTTGTAGTCCCTGGCCTCTTCCGAGAAACTCAGAAAGCTGTGCTCTGATATCCACTGGCCTTATGAGGGCCTCTGAGGTCAGCTTTGTGTCTGTGGAGTTAGAGGCTGAAAGCCAGGACTCCATGAGTTCAACCTCGACGTCTCGGATCCCATGCTGTCGAAGAATCTCGCGGCAACGTAACGCCACCTCAATACCGAGCGACCAAGTCGTTGAATCAGGCTGAACTGACACCAGAAGTGTTATCGGCTTCTCAACAGGTTCGTCGATCGTATGAATTCGACGAGAGAACCCGACACGAAGGATATCGATTATTGTCCAATCGATGCTTGCAACTGCTGCCAGGATATCTTGCCTGAGGCGCCCAGTTGAGTCATTCCAAAGACGAACAATGCGATGCTTTCCAACAGGATCTATCGTCTTCGAGACCGTATATTCATCTTCTAGCAGGGTCCATGGCTCAATGCTCGATCTTGCGACAAGCCTAGGGCCACCCGATAGGCCCAAGTAGTAGCTGTGAGCCTCTTCCTCTGTTGGAGGCTGAGGCTGGCGTGGTGTAGCCTTGGCCTTTGTCTTCGCCATTTGATGAACAGTTGGTCGACTTTTTGAGCAACAACTTCGACGGTTGTTTGTTGATGAGAAAAAGAGAACAGAAGCTTCTAGCTTCCATAAGTAATCCAAGGCTAGATTCAAAGAAAAAGTTAGTTTCAAGTTAGACCGCGAGTCAACCTGCAAGTCGGTAAAAAAGTAAAGTAAAAAGTCTTACCTAAAGTTCTATAATAATAATATAAACTTAGGCCAGATCTTAATAAAGTGCTACTATAATAGCATAAACTTTAGTAAGATCACAATAAAGGTTTTATTAGATTGTAATAAGTTTAAAGAAGTTAATAGAGGACTGAGGCGTAGCTTGGGGTATTTGCTGCGAGCAGGAACGTCTTGCATAGACAGATAGACTGGTAAAAAGGACCGGGGTGTTGAAGCAGAGGAAGAAATGAAGATTGTGCGCGATACTTCCCAATGCCATTGTCAGGGAAGGTCGCTGTTTATGGGCATCGCAGCTGGCGAGCTCTACTCAAGAATGTTCGTGGGTACGGTTTTGAGGTGCAACTGGCCCATATCTCTTATAACAAACTTCCTAGTAGGCAATATATAAGTGACCGTAGAATTATGGATGTTCCTGGATGGGCGGTGTGCTAGTTTGATTGCACGTTTCACCTTAAGCAGAATACCATGTAGAACTCGCATAGCAAGCTACACTTCAAATCTCTTATCCACAAACGTCATGAGCTCTAGAACTTCCTGGTCATGGCTCTCGCTATTTGTTCTATGCGGTACTTCCTAGCTCTCCATGTGATCTGCCTATCATCCTTTGCCCTCCCTGTCCGATAACAATGCCTTCTCGATCATCTCAAGTCGACATTATTAAAGACTAGCACGCAACGATTTGTGAGCAGCATAGTATAAGCTGGAGATAGCTTGAAATACAAGAAATAAAGAGAAAACCAACACTGTTTTTCATTTTCAGGGCGACAGATGGCATAAAGGCAAATAGTAAAAGGAAGCCCATGCCACTGGACATCCTCTGCGGTGGTCGGTATGATATAACCTATACAAGTCTTACCAGCCGTCCTTTTCCAGGTGCTTACTCTCTACGAAAGGCTCTTTGACTCTGTATCAATAAATCGCTCTTGATATCGTGGATGCGACGAGAATGAGTAGCCACATTTGGTCATGGTTACTCAGGAGCGTGATTTGCTCAAGTCGCGCTGTATTGGAAGCCTTTGTATACAGCCCCACGACATATTGCTGTGCGTCTGGATGTTGCGAAATCAGTACGAATTCTCGAGAGTATCAGCAGCTTTACTCACTGTCTCATTCCAGTTGGCTGTAGGATTGCAATGCCAGCTCGTTCGTGTCGCCTTTTCAAGTGATCATAAAGGTATGGGCTTGAGCCCAAGCCGCCAAGAAGGATGATGCCCTAGATACGACCTCCAAGGTCAGAATACATCACACCAAATGAACCAATTACATTACTGACATTCAGAGAATGACCCTTGTCTCGAGCCTTGTGAATTCGAGTGTCGATTAATTTATCGATATCGGCCAGAACTTTAGTAAACGCCTTCTTGATGTGGGATCTATGGCCATCGTTAGATCGGGCAAGCTCAGAGAGATTCGGGTGCGAACTACTCCTTGAAGTGAATGCGACCATCCTTGATGACAGGCGCCTTTGTCGTATCGTTCATGCCCCCGTCACGGAAAGCCTCTGCCGCAACTTTGACAACGTATTCCTTGCTAGAGCCGGTTGGTTTGAATTGCCGCTTGATGGAGAGCTCCCACTCTTCCTCAAACAGTTCTTTGAGACCTGCTTGGCTTAGGCTGAAGTACCTCGGGCCCAGTCGGTCTTTGACGATTTGTCGAAATTCCCGGTCGACAAAATTTCCGCCACAAAGCCCGACTATCCCAGAGGGACAAGGTTAGCTTAGTATTCGACGTGCGGCATCGCGGCTCAACTAACCGATCTTTGGAGATGTTTCTTCCATGAGAATAGTTGGGCTGACCGATTCAATCTTGTAGGAAAACAATTCCTAAAAATGACGTGTTAGAGCACGGCAGGGTACATTACTCAATATTTGCGACTCACAACTGTGTTGGCACCCGCATCACACACAAGATAGACCTCGCTTGGTTTAATTCGTCGCCCTGACTCACAAAGAGTCGAGAGGGCAGCAGCTTCACCCTCGGGAACTAACGTCAGTGGTGTGTTTCCAGCTGTTCGACGTGCAAGGATCCCCGCCCTTTTGACTGCTTCTGTCATATGCTGTACTGCATAATCATTCCAGAATGCCGGGACAGTGATGACAACGTGAAATCGAGATGCTTCAACCACTGGTCCGCGATCTTTAGTGATGGTATCCAGAGTGTGATTCCAGATCATTCGCAGATAGTCCGAGACTAGATCGATGGCGCTTTTGTCATTTTCTTGCATCACCTCGCGAGCACGCAGGAGGAACACGGAATACTGCTGTTCATGCTCATAATCCAAGTCTTCTTCTTCCAAAAGGAGTAGCCTCAACCACTTGATGGGATCGTTGTTCCGTTTGATCTCGAATGCCCAATTGATCTTATCATCCCCATAGTACCACTCAGTTGGGACCTTGAGGTCCTCACTACCGGACCCTGGGCAGGGTGTAATCAGGTTGATATGCTCGCACTCAAAATCACTTTGAGTTGCCCATGCAACACCTGAATAGCTATAAATTTGTCTAGATTAGTAATAGCCATAGTGTAGCAAGGTCGTAATGCTCACATTGTTCCAAAGTTGATACCAATGACTAGAATATCATCTATGCCGTTAGAATCGTCGCTTGATTCCACCGCCGTGATGGGCTTTCTTGTTTCCCACTCTCTATTTGATTTAGCACCGTTAATACCGATGACTCGAATATCATCTATGCCGTTAGAATCGTCCCTTGATTCCACCGCCATGATGGGATCTCTTGTTCCCCATTCTCTATTTGCCTTAGCGCCGTTGATAATCTTTTCAAGGGAATATATCTCTGTGTGAAGGTCTTTGACCAGAGCATCTAACCGATCTCTATTGATGGAAAACTTCCACCTTGCCTTAAAAGCTTGGGTGCCTGATGCTGATTTACTGGCCTCGATGATGGCTTCAAGACCGTTCGTCTGTGCCTGGGTGGAAGGTTTGTTCCAAAGTCCTGAACTGATTTCATTTAGGCGGGATACTCACATCTTTTGGTCGTGCAGGGTTATCAAGACAAGACGCGATTTCCTTAAGATTCGTCTCATAGTGTTTCAATGTTTCGAGAAATCGTTCGTATAAGACGCGCCCCAAGAAATCCGCGACATGAACTCCAGCCCGGGAATCTGCCAAGATTTGCACGCACTGTTCCTCTGTCGGATCTGGTAATCGGAGAGTCCTGTTGGGCACGCGGGCTTCTCTAAGGAGCGAAAGAATGTTAACGTAATAGAGTGCCCTGTGGGTCTTGAGCCGGTGGACGAGATCGTCGAGAAGATCGCGATATTTTCTCCAGATCGAGAGTGGGCTTTTGCTCGCTTTGTAGGCAGAGAGAGCGCTAATCAAAAGCGGAAGAGCACCAAGAACAACACCTGCGACTTCGAAGCCTGACATTCTAAACGTATCTTATCGATAATAGTCTTTATGAAAGAAATACCGAAGAATCGATTCGTTTCAACGTCGTTTGTGCCGCAATTTTGTGTATGATTCGTTTCGGCTTTCAACAAGCCCCAAAAGCAACAAGGCAGCAATCCAGCTTTCAGCTCAGCTGACTATAATGACGTGGCATCAAATACATAAAAGAGTACAACCAACCATGATGGCTGGTTATTTGCACTTTCATCCATGTCGAGCGGGGTAGTCAGGTTGTAGATTCTTTACAAAAAAATAGCTGTCGGGGAGTTCAGAAACGAACATTTGATGCAAATCCTTTTCCCCATGATGGAAGAACTTCCACTGTACAAAGGACTATCAGAATCCCGCCGGGTTATCTACTTTTCGCCCGTGCCGGGATGGGGTTCCGTCAGCGGGTACCTGCATTAGCTCATGGGTCCTACTTAAAATCGGAGCCACTTGAGGTTATACTGACATCTCTGAAGTCTATTCATCACGCTGCATCTTATCGACGGTCTTCGAGGCCTAGACCCAGCCTAGGTGCCTTTATAGTGAATATAAACAACTTGGTGCCGACACTATTTAGGATGAACCACCTTTAGTAACCAATTGCACAGCTTGAGAAGCATGCGCATGCGACGGCAAATTGAGATGCGCTGCGATAGTCGGCGTGATATTACCTATATAGGAACTAACAATACAAAAATCGCCGGGGGATAGCAGTTAGACAGCCGCTCGCTAGAGTGGTTGGTGAGAGCCAAGTCGTTACGGCTGCTATCCTTCTTTTGTTTTGGAGGTCACAGGTTCAACTGTGCTTCAAGTTTTTTTTTTATCTCAGAAAATTTCGCCGCTCGTCTGTCACCCTGGCGCCTTATCGTGGACCAGGGACCCGACGACGGCTGCGACACTAACTGGAATGCACTAGTTGCACCAAGTAGGGGTTGTTTTTGTCGCAAGAGAGCTTTGGTCGGTCGCTTTATGTAGCCTCGTCTTATCGTCTCTTACCCCCAGGCGGTCCAGTGGCACTCACGATGGTTCAGAAACCCACAACCAGGCATGTAGATTTAGAGCGTCAGTGGCACAATGACTACAGCAAACCCCCTTCTTTACCCGATAACCTTCACGCTTCCTCGGGGTTGATTGAACATCTGTCTGGGTCTTCATCGACTGAAGTCGATTTCAATAAGCCCTTGATCATTGGCGCATCATTTCGCATTAGAGTCGATGGTGGCATCGCCGTTTATAAACCGAAGGTACTTTAACTCATTTTCATCATTAGCACTGATGAAGGCCTCGCAAGAGTTGATCTCAGGATCTGCCCCAGTAGTGTGTGACTTGGAAATGACGGGAACAGAGCTGGACCTATCTGAGCGTAATGCCCGTAGCCTTTCACTTGACAGAGCCGCTCTCTGCTGTACTTGCTGATGGTGCGTATGGGTGCACGACTTGACGGTTTGTGGCGGACTTCAAGCCTAGAGAAGTGTTGGTCTAGAAATCGGTACTGAAATCATCTGAGGCATCACAAGTACTCTGGAACGTCTGGCAAGCTAATAAGGATTGATTTTTTTGTTGGAGTTGGGAACGACTTCAGGAAACCAAGTTCGTCTTCGACGCGCAGACAGAGGTCAATGGACTTTGATGCTCAAGGCATTCTGAATTCTAAGGGGCCAATTAACCCATATTTTGAGCCGTCCTTCAGCCATTGAAGTTGTCCAGAGCTTGAGGAGGATCTTCAATATGAGAATAGACCAGCCTCATACTCTATTGCGAAGTCAGTCAGGGAAGTAGGTAAAGTCTATGAGCTCCGTTTGTAGGAGGTTTTCATCATCCACGAGTTAAACGACCTCACAATCTCAGATTCCGAGTACTCCTGCAATATGTTTTCTCCAATTCGTTAGAACGAAGGGTTTTTTTTACTGATTTAACAATTCTTTCGAAGCCCCAAGCTGAAAATTTCGGATGGGACTGACCCGTGGTATTGGGATCCTTTGGGAATGAGATGTGGGGAGGTGAATGGGGTTGATCTGTCTTGAGTTTGTGAAGCATCTTAGCTGGCGCTGACTTCAAGTATCTCTAGAGTAAGATCCTGCCTGACGAACGCTTGAAGAATGTGTAAATCTTTTTCAGTTAAACACAACTCAGTTGCAGTAACTAACGGACAGGTTAGAATACCGAGATACAATCACAGTATAGATAGCGTAAAGGGATGGAAGGAGCTGTTAGAATACTAAGTCGACAGACATATTTCTTGACAACTAGACAACCAACTCGCTATTCATACATCCGAGTAAAAACCCATGTCGTCCCCTTGTCCAGGACCGAAATATTTTCATTCATCGTCGACGCCTCTGGTTCTTTCCCCTGGATCGTTTGTCTTTTGGGCCGGCATACTTTCTTCCAATGACGCGAGTCAAAGTCTGGAGCAATCGGCCCGCAAACTCATCTTCTCTCGGAAAGAGTCTGCCTGTCTCAAAGGAATACTTCTTCAAAGCCCACATATCACTGAACCGCTGAATGGCGATATTTGTTCGACGGGTCTCCACGACATCATATAGATTGACATGAACTTGACTAAGAACCTATCAAGTAATGTTGTTAGCATATATGATAGCTGCGTTTCAAGAGCAAACTTACACTACATGCCTCTTCCAATGTAGAGGGTGCGGTCAATCCAATGACATCAAACAGTTTCTTCCACAGCGTCATGTCATTCTCATCTTTGCCATAGATCTGGTTGAACTCTTCCACAAGAGCAATGCGAAACCCTTCGTAGGCTGCGGTTCTTTGTTTTACACTCCATCCGAAGTGACTGGCCATGCGGTTAAACTCATTGTTGAATGGTTCATTAATTCGATGAGTAAATGACGGATACTTGGCGAAGAACTTGTCGACGGGACTTTCGAGAGTTTGGCATCCATCTTGAGGTGTGTCTCCTGGCGTGGGAGGGTGAGTGAGATGGCATTCTGAGCCTAATTTGAAATGATTAGTGTCGCGGACCTGGTAGCATCTATTGCTCAACTGACCTAATGCGCTCGGGGTCTCATCGGTTGACTCCTCAACCTTGCCCTCAGGATCTGCGTCTTCATTATCCTCTACGGAGTTGTTCTGGGTGGTGTTGGCAACAGTGTCGGCATCTGAAGGCGTGTTAGTATCACTGCTAAACATCGAACAAGAACTAAACGAGGATATATGAGAAATAGCATGACTGGCCTGTTTCAGAATTGTTTGTCTCATCACCAGGAGTGGTTATAGTGGCCTCTTCCCTTATCGCGGAGTCACTGGAAGTATTGAGAGATCCGTCACTGGGAGCTTCAGCCGTCAAATCCCGTGTAGTTGTAGAAAGTTGATCGTCGTTCTCTGGCTCAGTTGCTTGTTTAAAGGCGACGAATCCCTCATAACATCTAGCCTCTGGCAATCTGACGCGACAAACTTGCTTGAGCTCATCTTCGACACGATCATTCGGCTGCTGGTCTTTTCCCTCTGGTTCGTTGTCGTCGCTCAGTGACAAAGCGGCAATACGCTCTCCAGGGAGGCCTGGCGACTCTGCCATCTTGGAGATATGGGTGAGAATAATGTTTCAGTAGGTGCAGAATTCAGGAAAAGATGTGAAGATAAGAGAGAAAGGGGCCAAGAAGAAATTATTGGCGCCTGAGAGCTAGGGCAGAGGGGTTTGAATGGTTCGAGGTCGGCAGTGATTCACAGCTGTCGGCCACTGGCCGGCGGATCGAGGGCGAAGGCCTGAGAAAGCAATAATGGTGGAATATCGAAAGTTCTAGCTGCAGTTCGGCAATGACTTAATGAATCTTGTGTCTCTAGGTGCAGAGCTTATCCAGTACAGAAAGGTGCTAGTCATCACGAGAAAGGGGTGAATCGAACAGGGCAAGGATATCACCAAAAGTATAAACTACGATACGTGGTTCCAAAGAAGCCGGGGTATTTATCTGGATTAGCTGTATAAGAAACTGTAACCCCTAACTACTGCCCTTGATACCTTGAGCGCTCCGCCAGCATAGCTGCACTGCTCATTACAAGTGACAAGTGACAATGATCACTCTGTACTCACATCTTGTCGCATAATCCCAACCGGAAAATATCAGAAGAAGACCAGAATAAACACAGCACCAACCAAATCCTCGAAAGCCATTGGCTATGTAGCCCAGTTGCTCCCCTCCAGCTCCAGCGCTTTCTAAGGCAGCAAATAGGCCTCGGAGGTAGGCGTTGCGGCATGAAATGTGCATGCGGGAGGCAAAGGATCCTAGAAGAATCATGTTAGAATCAGATATACAAGAGTACGGAGTACAAGCCGGTACGAGAGTTATCTGCGTACCTGCGACGACTCCTCTCCTGAAGCCAAGATGACTGAGCACGGCAGTCGTAGTCTGATAAGGTCTGAAAACCACTGGAACTGCGAAACGTAGAATGATAAGACCTGCTACAATAGCCAGGTATGGGTGCGCCTCGATAGATAGCCCGGTGCGAATGTGACGATTTATTCTAGCAGATACGAGTGTCTTGGTGCGTATAGCTGCGATCGAAAATGTGATGTTCTATTGAATGAAGAGAGATGTTAAAGGTAAATTGAAAGCTGCCTTCGCTTTCTATGAATGCTTTGGTGAGTTTGTTTACTATCCTTTGGGTAGAAAGGTGGTCAACGGGCGGTCGGCATACAGTGGCAGCAACTTTCTCGCATAAATGAGGAGGGTCCATGTTTCTGTATGAGTGCTTCAATAGCAGTTGACTGCCAATTCTAAATGCTAATCGCTATCATGCCAGAGTGTCGTTGCAGCGTGTGATACATCATCACCCGCTGTCTCTTTTCTTAAGGCAATTTCTAGAGAAACATTTTAGCCCTCGTATCTCTAAGTGTTGCTAATTTAGAGCTTTGACTTGTTCTTCTTTCCCTTGCAATCACCACCGCCCTCCTTAATGCTGTTAAGATCAGTAGAAGAGCCGCCTTCGTCAGACTTGGCCTCATCCTCGCAGTCAGATGAAGAAGACTTCAAACCAGCAGCTGTAGCTATTACTCCGGCTCCCTGGACGACGCCGTTCACAATAGCGACTCCATATCCCCCAGCACCCGCGCTCTGAAGAGTCGCAAACACACCCGGAGCCACAACATTTCCGATTGCACTCTGTGCGCCCGCGGCAACAGTCCCTGAGATGAGGGTTAACTGGTGTATAAGATTTGGACACAGGGTTGAATACGAACCTCCAACGATTCCGTTTGCACCAAAACCAGCGGCTGCGAGAGCAGGTGAAGCTACAAGAGCCGGTGCAGCGGCCATGGCAAGCCCTGCACCCATAGCTGCAGCAGATCCTGGATTTGCTTTCGCATACTCGAAAGTACTGTTCGCTGCCTTTAAATAGGATTACCCAATCAGTATCATACTCTACACATGTGTAGTATGACTGCACTTACCGCGAAGACGAACGACTTTGCTTGCCCGAACATGGTAGTAGTTGGTTTAGATCGACCGATCTAAATACTTTGAAGTGGGTAAGAATGTGGGATACTGAGAAAGGCGATATGTTGAGATATGGATGGAGATGGTGGAAGTGGTAAAGTTCAAAATCACGTCTGCCTTGGAGGCCGGCCATGATATAGTAGACCAGCCAACACTGTCACTCCAGCATCAGGCAGCCAACCACAGGCCTCGGAAACTAATGAAGGCTGTCACCATATTCCTAAGATGACTTAACAACGGAGTCTTGTATAAATCTGGGCAAACAGCCTGCGGGTATGGATGGCTACCTACTCTTTGATATGGCTTTGTACCAAGAGGTGACACAACCTTGAGAGTCAAAGATCAACAATCATCCTGAGAGTGATCACTACCACTATCAGGCTGCTTTATCGGGATGAGTTCTAGCTCATTCACGACGAGTGAAAGAGACTATACTTTACAACGTTCCCAATCATGCTATGGGCCCAAGTGGTAGTGATTGCTAAACGTCTTGCAGGCTTTATGACTATCGGATTAAGATAAACGGAGCGAGGGGAGACAACTGGCTTGCTTCAAAGCGAACAAAACCACCACTGCCATCTCCTTTGGGAGTGTCACCATTCAAATCACTGCACCCCCAAGCTTCAGTGCGTCTTTCAGCTGCCCTGTCCTGCCTGACCAATAACAGCCACCAAAGTTTCTCAATAGTTTGAGGCATGCGCATGAATTCTCCCCATGTACGCGCCCACGCCGTCACCGCAAGAAACTTGGAGCCCACGAACCGTAACCAGAATTTCATCTCACTTAGTAAAGCGACCAAAGAAAACCCTCAGACAGATACTTTAGTTCAAAAAAGTCTGATATACTGAAGAGTTTAGATAGAGAATTCATCTAAACTAATACTAAAGTTCTATAAGACATCCTAAACTCAGTGTAATCCTGATATGGTGTTTTCTAAACTCATCAGATTGGAGTCTTTACGAGAAGAAAAACCTCTAGAAATCTTGAACGGGAACTCACAAGAAGGCCATCCACTATCCATATTCCCACTAGCAAGGGATTCTCATGCAAGGAGAAGCCAATGATGCAACACGGGATCCCATTTGAAATGATCTGGCGGTGAATCTGGACAGTATGCCTTCACCATCTGCTTGACAAAATTTGACTGCAACTTCGAATCTCTTTCGCCAACACTGGTCTGTGTTTGCTTCTTTGCAAGTTCCATCCATTTCACGTCACCACGAGTTGAACAATTGTTGAATCTTAACAAGATCGCTTTTCTATCAAATGGCCAAGTCTCTACCTCTCAACAGGCTTCATGCAAGTATGCTACCAGCGCAACCTCGCGTCTCCCCTTAACCCTCCCAGTTCTCTTGACAAACCACAACAAATCAAGCCTCTCTTACTCCTACTCGTCAAGAGCTTTCTTCATCCTTCTGTCGAACTCACCGAGATCCATCTCCTAAGCGCCACGAATGCGATCGGCTTGGATGTTGATACAAGACACACATCCCCCCTCAGCGCTGCAGCAGATGCCATATCGGTGGTAGAAGAGGTCGATATCATTCATCTTATGAGGGTGACGACGAATAACTCTCTCATATGACTCATAGGGGCAGTTCTGGTAGTGCTCTTCCGAACGGATGCCCAGTGCTGTCTGTTGATGCCATCCTGTAGCTGGGTTCAAGACGAGAGCGAAGAAAGGGACGCCTAATGTTTGTCAGTACCAACATCTCATCTCAAATTTAGAAGAACAGACTTACCTCCAAGAAAAGCAAAGAAACCAATAGCGAATGCGGCACCAATAGCCTGTACTGGTGTTTGCAAGGGTGAGTTTGCAAAGAATGCAAAGCTCACGACAACGATGGTGATGACAGTAGTGAGTTCCATGGTGAGATGTTGAGTAGAAAGTGTAAGAAATGCTAAGTTCCTGAGTTGATACAGATCTTGAGGCTAGAAGATATCGCAGTTATTAAATATATTCGATAGATAGCTCATCGCTGTTAAACAAACAAAGAAACACAGGTCATGGTTTGGGGCTGTTTGCTGCTGTAGCTCTCATTGTCTAAACTGCCACTGGCAAACAAAGCATAAACCAATAAGTCCCGCAACCCTTGGACTTGAGAGTCTAAGCAATTACAGATGATTAATAAATTCATGTTAGACGTTCGAAACGAACGAAAGACAACCTCAACCTTTAATGATCGCCAAACAGACGGAACAACGATAGGTCTAAAAACAAAGAGGCACCCTTGAAGCAATATCTCTTCTCTTCAGAACGTTCATTCATAATATTTTTTGCATATACAGCCCAGTTTCATTTAGGATACAGCTCTTTCTTAAGCAATCATATGTGGCTGATCATACACATACTTACTATCACAGCGACAAGCATGCCCAGGTTCCTCCATCTTGACAAAGTCCCAGAAAACGAAATGTGCAGGGTCAACATTCTACTTTCTCTCTACAGAACAGAACAGTTGGGGAGAACAAAGTTTTCTCAAGTAAAACTATCTAGCTAAGCATGACCAGCATGCCATGAAGTTACCCTCTACCAAAAATCACCGAATTACCCATTGAACTGATTCATAGTATCAGCATTCGAATAAGCGACATTCAAAGACGTGGAACATCTTGCTGCCAGGACGGTGGCATCCACGGCCACATTCTGCAAACCACCACTTCCTAACTTCCAGTCAGCGTTTCCACTCCCTGAAGCATACATGATAGACGAACCAACTGCAACAGCAACACTTCCAAAAACCATGGCGCCTGTATTGCCCTTGGCCTTCTTCGTCTTTGTGCCCAGCTGAATGAGACATGCGCCGAACGCGAGAGAGGTGTTGTTGCTAGACTTGGGTAGTTCGTTGTTGGATTCTGAAGATGACTTCATGCTTGGAGA
Organism: Fusarium stilboides; assembly: GCA_014822085.1. Lineage (NCBI taxonomy): Eukaryota > Fungi > Ascomycota > Sordariomycetes > Hypocreales > Nectriaceae > Fusarium > Fusarium stilboides. The sequence continues at coordinate 90,046 of JAASAY010000175.1, forward strand.
TTCTGCCGATTTCGCCATGTTTGCAAAGTCAACTGGGGGCAAAAGTGAGATAGTTAAATTGTAGCTAAACTCCTGGACTGATCCAGTCTCATTTATATTCGCGGAATGCTTGAGTTCTGAACCAGTCCTTTAACGAAAGCCTCCCCCTCATACAAAGCATGAAACCATCCGACCATCAGCATACATGCATCCAACAAAGCAACATCACGCACCTCGCCATCAAGAAACACCAAGTCAACAGAAACAATGACAATCTGGGCCTCAAAAGCTTTCAATTTTGGTAGTCCCGCTGATGATACAACTCCACAAGCCGACCCGTTCTAAAAACAAAGTAACCCCTTTCTTCATTATGATCCAGTGCTTATCGTCTCATCAACTTCCCAATGCCCTTTCTCTTGCTTCCTTTCAACTTCCCCTTCGTCCTCGCTTCACCGGCGGCGGCGACCTAGATACACTATCGCTATAACGTCTCCTCTTTGCTGGCACAGGACTCAAAGACCTCTTTGCTCCACGTCGAGGCGGACTAGGCGACCGTGAGTAAGAGGCCTGGCGTCCTCCATTACGCGCGGGTGGAGGTGGCACGCTTTCAGGCTTGGCCCTCTTTGACGGCGGAGATTGCGAATCGTATGAAGGCGAGCGGCTGTATTGTCTAGCCTTATCTCGCGGTCCGTCGCTGACGGATGAGCTGTTCCGCCGATGCAAGCCCGGACCGGCGTTTCCACTCGGTCGACCTCGACGCGGTGGGCTACCAGAGATTGATCTCTCCCGTTTTCTCGCGGGAGCAGGGGATCGACTCTGTGAATCATACGAGCGACTTCGTCCATCGCGGGCTGGAGGCAGTGGCGACCGTCCTCCTGAAGCATAAGAATCCTTTCGTCCGCGTGCTTGTCGTGGCGGGGGAGAGCGCGACCGGCTTCGAGATGAGTACGAAGCGCTGCGAGCTCGACCTTTGCCGTTACGAGGAGCTGGAGATCGCGAGCGACTCTCACTAGGAACGCGGCGACCTCGTCGAGGGGGGCTAGCAGAATAAGACTGGCTGCGTCCTCTGCCTCGTGCAGACACAGATCTAGAATATGACCTTGACCTGGATGAACTGTATGAACGTCCCCTACCTCTTCGCTCAGGGGTTCGAGAAAGCGATCGTCCTCGGTCAGCAACCCTGCGTGGTGTTCGCGACCGAGATCGGGATCGTGAGTAGGATGAGCCTGTGTACGACGAGTAACTAGAAACGGAGTCCGAGTCTGAATCGTCCGCGGGACCGGCAGGGGCTGGCAAGGCAGGCTTAGGCATGTTCTGAAGGTGGGTTCGCATCTCTTCTGTGAGAGCGCCCATACCAATACTGGTAAAGTAGTTGATGGAGAATCTGATGTTGCGGGGGTTGTCCCTGGGGAAGAGGCCTTCCAAGTTGGGTCGCAAGGTTTCGTCGGTCATACGTGCCCTCAGCTTGGGCATGCCTGTCTCCTCAGCGATAAACTGGAAAAGAATCTTGATAAAGATACGACTACTAGAGGTGGTCTCGTCTTCGTTCAAGTGAATGACAGACAGACAGTGCCAGCCTAGAGCGTCTGAAGCAAACATGTGGCCAAACAGCATAGCAATGTTGCGTAGCTTGTTGTTCTCGTATCGGTGGATGGTTTCGTAGTACTTGGCAAAAGCCTGCTCAAACAGGTCGCACCACAGTCGGTTGATCTTGGCGAAGCGCTCGCCAATCATTCCAAAGAACTTTGTGTAAGTCTTTTCTTGTGAGCAACACTCCACAATCATGGAGGGAAGTTCAGGCTCCTGGCCTGCAGGAAGGTTGATCTTCATGAGCTTATGGACAGCTTCCTCAGGATCAGCACTGGACATGATAGTGAGGTAGATAGTCCTGCGAAGATTGACCAGGTCAGCATTGGACTGATCTTTGATCTCCATGGCTTTCGTCTTCTCATCCTCCTCGTCCTCGGATGAGCTCTCGTATTCGTCCTCGTCGTCATCCTCATCGTCGCTGCCTTCACCCAAAATCTCAGCTTTGAGCTTCTTGTACGCCTCTTCGTGCTCCTCCCATTCTGAGTCGAATTTGAAAATGTTGAGTCCGTCCTGCACGTCGATCTCGCCTTCCAGCTCAACTCGATGAGTAATCTGATCCTCCTCTTCAACCAAATCCAATTCCTCCTTGACGGCCGGGTTGTCCTTGAACTTGTCCTTGCGCACCTGGAATAACACCTCAATCATGTACTGTGTTCGCTTATCGATATCGGCCTCGTGCAGAATGTTTCGGAATTGGTCAAAGACAGCCATAGAAATAGACGGCTGCATTTCCTCCAAGTACTGTCCAACCTCACGGCAGAAACCGACCGCAATCTCGACACTATCATCGGTAGGCTTGTGGAGTAGAAGAAGTAGGATCTGACCGGCGAGCATTTCGTGTTGGACCTGCTGGTTGATAAGGTGGGCGAGGAAGGTAGTCGAGGAGAGGCAGACGGCCTTGTCGTTGCGCTTGAAGCCTTTTCGGAACTGCATGACCAGACGACGAATGAGGAGCTCTCCAACTTGAGGTAGCTTGGTGTTGACAATAGCAGCCATGGCGGCGTAGATGGGTGTGAAAGGTAAACTGGCAGCCTGGGCCTTCATGATCGATCGACAAAACAGACCGCGACCGCGAACCAGGTTCTCGCCAAACAGCTCCGGAACGATGAATTTGATGTTCGCCGTATTAACCTTGTTAATCAGACCGTTGATGCTCTTCTTGAGCGCTTCCCAAGCCATGCGCTGGTACTCTTTGCTCGTTTTGTCTGTGATCTGGGCCTGTAGCGCGCGTAGTCTCGCGGGTGGGATATATGTTCCGCCGGATCGCATCGTGAGGAGCTTCTCATATTCGGCCTTTGCAGCAGCCTGCTTCTCCTCTTCGGTTCGTACAGGCGCCGGTTCTCGTTGTCGCCTGGGAGAAGGTGATCGCTGGGCTCTCGCAGGGCGATAAGAATCACGATCGCGCTTGTCGCTACCATCACGGTCACCGCGATCACGGTCGCGCCGCGGGATGCTAACCTCGGCGGAAGCCATCTTTGAGAAATTTACAGTCGCAGTCGATTCTTGTTGAGTCGTTTCTGTTTCTGCGTTCTAAGTTTGTTGATGGCGTGGGCGTGGATGGAGGTGAAACTCTTCAACAGGCCAAGAAATATGGCTAGCTTGAGCCTTGGTGTGAAAGAGCTGGAGCGCAACTCAGACATGAAAAAAGAATGCTAACTTAGGTACTAGTTTTCTCAAGCCACAATTGACGTTCTGTGGCTGTGCTGCAGGCGGTCGCCCCACTCATTTCGACACCACCTATGTAGCTATGCCTCCTGAACTGGATCGCGTCCTCCAAAAATTGGCCAGCTGGACTTTACGTACCTTACATTTCACCACCATCACGATATCACGACACTCCTTTAATTCAACTTCTCGGCCTCACCCTTCTTCCGGCTCAATCGAAACTACGCTCACTCGCCTTGCGCATCTTTGACAATGGTCAGTATTCTCCTGTTAAGCCCTGATTTACACGCTGTCCCCTTCAGACCGGGGCAAAGCCTCAGCGCGTAGCAACCCCTCGCTTTTCTTCCGTTTAACTAACATAATTCTCTTTCTATAGTTGGACAAAATCGTCGGCCTCGCCATGCTCGTGGCCGCTTCCGTCGTCTTCACCTACTACACCATCTGGACCCTTCTCATGGTGAGTTTATGCCCCTCATTACTCCTACGAATCTCGATGCAACTTCAACAACCCCTACCAATGCACCTGTGTACATAGATGTATCCAAATACTAACAATATTCTAGCCCTTTGTCGACGACGACCACCCTCTCCAGAACTTCTTCCCTCCTCGCGTTTGGGCTATCCGCATCCCCGTCATTATCATCCTCCTCGGTTCCGCTGTTGTTGGCTCGTTCCTCGGCATGGTTATGATCCGGAGCAACAAGAAGAAGGCTGCAAAGGCCAAGGCTGCGGCCAAGAAGGCCAACTAGACGACTAACGTGTCGATTCATATACCTTGTAATTATTCAAAGTGGTATTTCGGGGAGTCGTTCGGCCTGTATGAGTCCACCTAATCACACCACGGGACACTTGGGACGAGTGTCAAGTCTCAATGCGGGAGAGATAAAAGAGCACTACACAGGAATGGGTATCTAATCTGTTTCTATTTATTTAATAAGGCATCATGATCTGCCAAAACGAATGCCGTGCAAAAGAGTGTTTCTTCTGTATAAGCAATATGCCCACAGATCAGAATCGAACAACTCCAACATTCCGGACCCATGAGATAGGTTGAATGTAGCCATCCATGTTAAGCATGAATAAATATAACTCTGCTCTGTTACCAAACAGCTTCAGCAATGGATTACCATTCCCTAGCATCGTATGCATATAAATAAAGCAAAGCCCAGGAATCCATACTCCAAACTCAAGACACTGCACATGTTGCCTGTCACTCAGGAGACTTTTATCTCACTTAAACTCTCTGGTCTGCAAAGTCGAGAACTTCGCAGTCATCTTCAAAGAAGCCATCCTCACCTTGGCCTCCACCTTGAGCTCCACGTCGTCGTCTCGTAGTCACAACGATCTGTTCCTCATCACCGTACTGCATCACACGCTCCATAGCAGAAGGGGGTAGAGCAAGATGGGACTCAGAGCCATCGTACTCCTCCTCAACGACAGTTGGCAAGCCCAAGTCCAGTCGAACCACTGGTATATCCTGACCAAAAGCCCAAGCCGTCGTGTTGGATGCTTCTCTAGATGCACCTGATTCCGCGGGTTGCCCCTTCTTTTTCTTTTTCTTTGATGTGTTTTCTTCTAGTGTTGTCTCGGCTAGTATAGCAGAGACTACTTCCAGCTGATCAGTTGTGCCTCTTCGGTACTCGCAAAGAGTCACTCGTCGGTCAGTGTGAAAAGGCTGGTAGGGCGCACTGGACTCTATCTCAGCTTGTGGGATCGAGGACTCCATACTGTGGTCTGCTGACACCACACGGGGTCGTGCATTGAGTGTCAATGTGTTTCCAGCATCCATATCCCGATCCGATAGATCGAGAATCTCGTCTTGGGCACCCAAGTCCACCATCTGTCGCACAGCCGGGGCAACCAAGTCGCTGGGCAGAATCGGCACGTTGTAGTCGTGGTATCTGCTGGCACGTGTCACTCGCCTGCCAGCCTGCACACTAGACCGACGAGTCCTGCAGGAGAATGCCCGTACCAGACCGTCTCCAACCACGAACAGCCCTTGGTGCCTCCTGCTTCTGACCCAAGTGACGCAAGACGCCGATGGGAGGCTCGAATTGAGTGGTAATGAAACTCGGTTCTCTCCAGTATGTCGAAGCTGGTTGATTGCCGTTCCCGTCTTTCCAAGCGAATTGCTGATGCTAGCAGCAATAACTCGCCCACCCATAGCCGCTGAGTCCTTGAGGGTGTTCCCTGCGTTAGGTACATTGGCACTGCTGCGGCGGGGTCGTGATACAAAAGGTTTCGCAGCTTGGTATGCGGCACCAAAAGCGCCTGTTGCTAACGAAACAGCAGTGTTTGACTGCTCTGGTGTTGCTGTCCCACTCTCCTGAACAGCTTGACGACGGCGAGGGGCAGGCCACATGAAGGCACTTGAGGGCATATCAAGAAGATGAACGGTGCCACGCTCCGTCACCATGGCTAGTCGTTCGCCCTGCGCCTGCGTCCAAGCAACATCGACGATGCGTGCGACAGTCATTCTTGAGAATTGGGCAATCTGACGAACCTGAGGTCCTGTACTTGTGTTTGGCGCAACCGTAGCCTGGAGCGGGGATGATCTGGTATGTTGAATACGTAAAAGATCCCAAACTGTCTGCACATCACCTTTGCTGCTGGCCGTAAAAAGAGCTAGAGAAGATGGAGAGAACGAAAGAAAACTGCATCCCAAAGGCGGCGCGAACGTAGTGATTGGATGGATAGAAGACGAAGCGGGAAGTGTCTCGGCATCAATGATTGACACAAGTCCCGGTTCCTTTGCTACCGCCTGTCCAGCTGAGCCATGGGTAGGAGGAAATTGAGTTGGATCACCACGAGGAGATCGAGTACCAGCCCAGCCCTGGGGAGGCGAGCGAGCCTGCTGAGCCTGTAGTTGAGGGTTCGTTGGCTTATTCCAGTATGAATTCCAAGCCTGCCAACCTTGTTGGCCAACCCACTTGGCACCTTGAATGAGCTCTTGAGTGGTTTCGCGCATGATCTTGTTAACAACACTATCAGATATGGGCAAATCTACCGATGCAGACGTTGTAGGGAGCTGCGGCGGCGTAACCGTGGCGAGGCCAGGTGCCTTGCCCAAGATAGGCAGTGGTACATGAGCTCTGAGCGAAACCTGAGAGGATGGAGTTGAAGGACAATAGGAGATCCATTTTCCACTGATTGCAAGGATCGGTGTTTGTGGGCTCGGACGTGAGGTTGTGGTTGAGGACCGTGTCTTATCAGCCTCCTCCGGCACTTCACCACGAGTGCTTTGCTGAAGACTTGTCCAAATCTTACCGACACATGTAAATACATGGCCGTTTTGATCTTCCAAAAGTTGCAAATACACCCAGCATTCACCAGTAATACCTGAGCACACTGCAAGTGTACCGGAATCTGCTTGAATCGTAAAGGAACCGCTCGGCGGAGGAGGTCTGAAGATAGGATTTGTGACCGAGATTTCAGGGTTGATAGATATCTTTGGCGCTTGGAGCAACACATCGACGGGTTGGTTTGTCTTGAGTGAATAGACTTCAACAGAAGTCTGATAGGCGTCAATGGTACGTCGCCCCGGAAACCCCTCCTGTTGGGTAAAAACCGATCGGGGACTCGCGGCGCCATCAGGTCTAGGACTTGCTCCTTCTTCTTGTCCGGGTGCAGCTGAAGGTAGGACAGGTCCATGCAGCACTACCGCCACGAGAGGGAAGAGTGATTTGTTGTTATTGTCAAGCGTCCACGGAAGGATCTTGGCATGATGAACCCCTCCTCGTAGCCCCTTCAGGCTGGCAACGGGCTCAAGGCCCCTCTTTCCGACAGCGTACACATCCAAACCACCTTCATATCCCGCAATGACGACGTTGCTTGGACCAACTGGAAAGTCAGGACACTCAGGGAGCTTGTCGAAACCAAAGAAATAACCGCGGTCACCGGCTTTCATGCCCGACTTGTTCGTTACGTTGAGATCGATATCTGGGACACCATAAAAGTGTGCTTGATGTTGATGAGGGAGCGGCGGCTGGTTTCCCATTCTCGAGCCTGGAAAAGGAGAGGCGATAGAACTACGACGATAGGGAGCGCTCAGTGGTGGGGTTTCTGGAGATTGATATTGGGCGTCCATTTGGAAGCTCAAAGGACGTCGACTATGGTTGGGTGGTGAAAGCGATGCAGGCGAAGGGCTCATGTAAGGGCGCTGGGTAGCCCATCCGTGATGCAGTCGACCTTGATCCTCATACGAAGACGGCTGGGTAGGAGGTGAATCACCCATGATGCTGATCAAGTTCCCTGGAGAGCCGGCCATGCCGTTTCTCATCCACTCGTTATTCATACTCGGTGCTGTGCTCACGGAAGCTGGAGTTGTGGACAAAGCAGCCAGCATAGGAGAGACGGCGGGGTTGACATTGTCAGGGCCGGAAGAAGGCTTGATTTCTGGCGTATCGACCGGGGGCGTGGAAGCGACAGAAGTAGAAGAGCTCTTGCTCGGGTTGCTGTCTCCACTGTTGGTATTGGTGTTGGTGTCCTTGTTGGTATTATTGCCGTTGTTGCTACTACTATGTGACAGCGGGTCAGCTAGGTACTTAAGTGGTGATGGAGGAGTCATGCGGACAGAGAGGGACTCACGCGAACTTTCCAGCTGTTTGTTTTGTCACGGCCGCGGCGATACCGCCACTTTCTCTGGCATGTTTCCTGTCCTTCTTGGAGGCTTGAGAAATGGTCATGGTCAGCTCTCCGGGTTGTTAAAAGGGAGCGCGGGTTGCGCAGGTGGTTCTGAGGACCAAAGGCTCCAGCTGGCTGATGGAGGGGTAGAGGCGGAGGTAGAGGTAAAGAGGTACAACATACAAGGCATTCAACTGATTTGGACAAGTGTCGGAGCAGTTTCCTACCCCTAAAGTGCTCGCGTTTCTGCAGAGCAAGGTTGCCAGAAAAGAGGCGTCAAGTCTATTATTTCGCAGTCGAAGTGACGCCGGCACTTGTCTAGGTTCGAAGTCTGTGTCCCTATGTCGCGTACAGTGTCAAGCAATGACGCCAGAGGAAGCGACTCGCACAGATCGTTGGTCGATTAGCAGCAGCAACTGAAGTACCACTGTCGAATAAGCAAAACCAGGCAAAATGCAGCCCAGTATTGGCCGAGGTATGCTAAGTAAATATCGCGAAAGAACGGCGGGATGCTCGAGATTGTTGGGTAGCGGCGTAGACCAGCTCCGTCGCCGTAGTCTATAAGTTAAGATGAAGAATGTAGGAGAAGATAGATAGAAAGAAAGATCGTTATAGAGTTGGAAATCAAGGAAATCGTTAGACGCTTGTTTGATGCTTGTATCGTGTAGTCATTCACTGTAAGTTGCAAAGTGAAAGAAGAGATCGTTGAGAGCTCAATGGAAGGGAGCTCGCCGATACAGTCACTCGCTATGAGAGAATGGGACCCATGTCTGGTGTACCTAAGCCAGCCTGGATGTATTCACACCCACCTCCCGTCAGTGTCTGGTCTGGATGGAGGGGCTGAGGGGGGACCTGGAAGCCACATGCACTCCATTCACTGTACTTGAGCCCGAGGATGTTCTAGCGGGGTGCACCTTTGGCAGGTTAGTGCGCGATAAGAGGTCCATCGTCCTCAAAACCCCCCGCTTCCTCCCGCCCCAGACATGATAAGACGACTTGATCTTGGGGAGCAACACCGGGTACATATCAGGGTGGCAGATCCTTCGGTGGTGTCAGGAACCAAACCGCCTGCATTTCTAGCTCAACCGGGAAGTCAAGTGTGGGCAATTAATGTTTCTTTTTCGTACCGGGCGGCTGGCTACGGAGGCATGATTGACACAACCAGGGTGTTGGCGGTAATGGCGCATCATTCTCGACCGTCACTGATGGATGCGCAATGCTTTGAGGGAACAAGTTCATTCCATCTTGCGCGGGGTTCATGCGTTGGAGGATGAGATGGGATGGGTACAGATCCGGAAGTCCCAAACCGAACCGGGACAATAACCGCGCCTCAGTTCAATATTGATACCTGGCCGTCCCCCATCGTAACAGGTTTCCAAGATAATCTCGGCCATCCTGAATACCTCTAGGTCTTATTGATGACGACGTATCCCTCGATCTCAAGTATTGTCCTCGTTACCAGCTACGGACAGTCATTCATCCTATCATTCATTCCTCCAAACATCGTGCCCCATCCATCCGACCAACCAAGCCACATGATTCTACGCCGTGATCATGGGTCAGGTGAGCTATGCCATCTACGCCATCAGCATGGCCGTGCCTCTCATCACCAGGGGGCGACACGGTGATATACCAGATTTAGCACTTTAAGATCGTGGGAAAGCAAGGGACGGTGAACCTTGGGCTTTAGCTCCAACAACGCTGCGACAGTGAGACTGGATATGAAGCCCCCCAGGGCGTGTTGTTAGTGTTCCACGTTATCCTTGCCAGAGCTTCCCGTTAACGTGCGTGCTGATACCATTCGACAACGGCATCCTTCGGCATTTGCAAACAATTTCTCCGCAATTATCAACTATCCAACCCGGTACGTCACCCGAAGCCCGTGGGAGCGGTTCTCAACAGTGGCTTTCATGAGCGGCATGGTATTGAATAACTAAAGGCTATGCACAAATTCACTTTTGTCCGTCTTCGTCAGTTGCGTCTGCCTTCACAGAATATGGTCATCGTTCTGAAGCCAGACTCGGTACTCTTTAAACTTCCACTCTCCATCCACTTTCTTGATAACCGCATGCGCCGACCAAGCAGCCTCCTTGAGTCTTCCGTCCGTCGTCGTGACGCTCACCTCTCCGAGCAACATTACTTCCGAATCCTCTGATCCAGCGAATCGCCCAGGGAAGACTTTATGGACCGTGTGTTTTCGTTCCTTGATATGAGACCACATCCGACTTCGGAATTGAGCGAGATCTAGATAATTGAGCTTATCAACACGACATCCCCAACAGTTTCGAACGAGATTGAATGCATCAGAGGCTGTAAACTAACCTTTTGAACCTCGCGCCTTGTCGGCGCCAATCTGCACCTTCGCGTCTTCCGTGAAAGAGTCTACCCATCGTTGGTTCTCTTCGGGTTTGTCTGAAATGCGGTAGAACTCGATTGCGAACTTCTGGAGCTCTTTATCCTCCCACTCGTCCTGCTTAGCATATTGAGGGACGTAGTTCTCTGGTACGTTCTGAGCCATGGTGAAGATGTTTGACGGTTGTTGTTTTTCAAATTCGGCGGTGAATGAGCGAAAATATTTGCTTGAGGACGAGAGATCGGAGAATCTGCTCTTCTAAGGTATTTCTAACCTTGGAGATATGATGTAACTGTCTCCATCACAGTGGATCAATCATGACTAGTAAACTTACTTTGACGGAACATTCCCGTTGATGCTTCCTTTTGGTTCTTTCTGGAAGGAAGTAAGGCAGTTCTTCATGCGTTCTAACTGAAGGCTGCAGGGCTGAGCAGTGCAACACATACAGGGTTTCCTGAGTACCAGGCAATCATGGCACCTTCCACCTCGCACGAAGGGAGATGAGCGAACTCAGTCAACTACTTAGAAGCCAACATGAAGACGACCATCAACCACAGCCACTTCATGCGGTATGGTGAGAGATCAGTAAGATTAAACTAATAATTAAGTTTCTTTGAATTATTAATATTTCAACCTACTTTTTTTATATATAATTTAGTTTTTATTTTTACCGCTCTTTGTGAAGGTCCGGCCAACGCCGGACTTCACAAAACGCCGGACGTTCGATTCCCTGTACAGGAGACATTATCCTTTGCTGTTTGGAGTCATGGAATATGGGTCTCCTTTTTGATCGTAGCGAGTGGTCTAGTTGGTTGGTGGCTACCGATTGTTGCTAATGGTGTTGTCAAGAGATCGCGGTACAGTTCGGCGCAAGATATGGTTGTAAGGCTCATATTTGTATAGGTAGACAGGTATTTACTTTAGTAAATAATCGATACTTTACCTAAATTTAGGCCGAGTTACCAGAATAATTAGAGCATATTATATCAAAGATTATCTAAAACGCCTAATGTATTTTATGAACTCCTACTTAAAGCTAGGTAAAGTGTCGATTATTTACCGACCCACCTGCTGGGCACCTTAATGGCGTAAAGATTATGTACCTCCTGCTTCTGATTTTTATAAAGAGGTAGTAAGTAGGTAAGTAATTTACAGGTTGAAGGTGAATGCCTCGAGGCCTCACCTAACACACCCTGACTCTTAGCCCTGAGTGTAAGAAACGTGCACCACAAGTATATCAGTCGCTGCTACACCACTGGGAGTTTGCCCACCGTGGCTATGTGTTAAATCGAAGTAAGGAATAGAGAACAAGCCCCCAACGAATGAAGATTATGAAATGCTATACATGCATGCAACACATACCGGGCTGGTCTTAGCTTCACAGAGGACACCTCGAGATCAAGGACTCTCTGCTACTGACCCAGAACACCACGTGAAGGTGCCAGCCCGTCGTTCTGGTACCTCCACTTGGGTAGAGGGATGACCACAAGCTTCTCAGGCAATTGCTAACAGGATGCTAACAAGCGGCGGCAAGCGCCAGGCGAGTTGATAGCATTGGTTCAAGAAGAAAAACAATGGCTCGCGCCATGTCATCAGTCAAGAAGAAAACAGGCTCACGCCAGAAGAAAGGGCTCAAGAAGAAACAGTGGCTCGCACCAAAGATCATCAAGAAGAATAATGGCTCGTACCAAAGAAGAAGAAAAAGGAGAAGAAGAAGATGATGAGGAGGAGGAAGAGGAGGAGGAAGAGGAGGAGGAGGAAGAATAAGAAGAAGAAGACGACGAAGAAGAATACTAGGCCGCACCACTCATAGTTGACCAAGGGGATCATTAAGGCAATTCCGCGTCAAGTTGCTTGAGAAGAGATGAGGTGTTGGTGGAAGAAAACCACCCTAGTTGGCATTGGATTGGTTCCGGGCACGAGCAGCGTCAAGTGACTCCTTAACGTAAGGTTGTCGGAGGGTTTTATTGTCGCGCTTGACCGAGAGTTTGTCGTCTTGGAAGAAAGGAAGATCCTACACAACTGTTAGTATAGATAACAACGAGTAGTAACAAGGCACTTACAACAAGCCATTCCGGCTTCACAGCTGTGGCGGTTTTCAAGTAGGTCTTGCCGACGTATGAAACACTGTTAAACACAACCCATTCATGCTGCAAACCGACGAGGCTACTGTCAACAGAGAGGAGGGCTGGGAAACTGTCGTGCACAGTCTGGTAGATGTCGTCACTCTTGTGGATGGCAGCGTTGTGATAAAGACTACGCGCCAGGGCCTTTGCGATGTTGGTTTCAAACTCATCATTGAACTCCGCACACAGAAGAGGCTCTCCCAAGATCTGCTCGGCCTGGACAATAAGTTGCTTACGGATGGCAAGGACCTCATCCAATACGTGGCGGTCGACGAAGGCATCAGAGCACCACTGATCCATGTCGATTCTGCCCTGAATTTGCGTGCGAGCATACGCGTGCAGAGCATGGAGGAGCGAGATGTGATCTGAGGTTGGGCAAGCGAATCGAGGCCTGGCAGCGTCGGCAACAGATCTAAAATTCCAAGGTCGCAAGAAAATTGAGTTCTGTGTACTTGAACAGGCGGCGAGGGCCACCATCTCCAGACCACAACCAAGTTGCTGTCCTTCAACGATGACATTATACCACATTGGGTCGACGGGCAAAAGGGAGGCCTTGCGACCTTTGGTAGTTGTCTTTCCATCGTAATCAATGTAGCCCCTTGTAATCTATCAGTATATAATCCCACCAGCCATGATAAGTGTTTACTCACATGTGGTAGAGCTCCTGAAGAGCGCGAAGATAGACCTCGGTATCAGGGCAATCCACAAAGTCGAAGCTCGCGACGTCATGGTAGCCCATAGACATGAGCCGAAGAACTTCCTGGGTGTTTTGGGAAGTGCGGATCCCTGGTGGTGTGCTGGGGAGCATGTCCTTATCGAACGTCTCCTCTGTGTACAGGCGGAAGCACATGCCCGGTCTCGTTCGACCAGCTCGACCAGCACGTTGCCTGGCAGAGGCTTGGGAAATGAAGGCAGTCAGAAGAGTCTTCATGTCCCCCCTGGGATTGTACCCAGCTTGCTTCTCGACTCCGGTATCTATTTCATCATCAGCTTCTTGAACTACGAATGTGTGCTCTTGAGCACTTGGAAAGTTGTTTGGATAAGAACGAAGAGCAAAAAAGGACGACTTACCAACAACATAGACAATACCGTCGATTGTCAGACTGGTCTCGGCAATGTTGGTCGAGACGATACACTTGCGCTTTGGGGCAGCGTCGAACACCTTCTGCTGCTCACCACGAGCGAGTGCAGCATACAAGGGCATGGCCCGTAGTTTGTCGCCAAGCCCTTTGTTCAACAATCCAGACAAGTTCTCCGCATCTTGAACGGTGGGAACAAAAAGAAGAATATCTCCGGGGCCCATATTGTCGCTGATGTGCTTTATAGTATGCAAAGCACAGGAAGGCCAGTTTGGAGTCGCCTCTGCAAGGTATCGAATCTCAACTGGGTGAGATCGTCCAGGGACATTGAAGGGTGCTGCCTGACCAAAATACTGAACAAACTTGTCTGTGTTCATGGTAGCAGACATGATGACGACTTTCAAGTCGTCCCGTCTCTGGACAGCTTTCTTTAGCAAAGCCATGAGGATGTCCGTAGACATGGTTCGCTCATGGGCCTCATCGATGATGATGCAAGCCTTATATCATTAGTGTTCTCCTATACAAGCTCGTTGGATAAAGACTGACATATTCTGAGAAGTCGGCGTCTTGCAAGGCCTTTCGTAGCAGTAGGCCATCAGTCACGTACTTGAGGCGAGTATCGGCGTTGGTCTTCTTGTCGAAATGGACGCCGTAACCGACCTCCTCGCCTAGCTCAACGTCCATCTCATCAGCGACTCGTTGTGCCACGCTGGTTGCTGCAAGACGTCGTGGCTGGGTGCATGCCACCATCTTGCCGCTGGGGAACTCGTCGAACAACACAAACTGAGGGATCTGGGTCGTCTTGCCCGCCCCTGTCTCGCTCGTCACAACGATCACCTTGAATCATACCGTAAGTATCCTCTTCAAGATGGTTCGGGGAGAGACCTTAACAAACCTGATTCTGATGATAGACGTCCAGAAAACGCTGACGTTGCTCAGACACGGGGAGCTTGCGGCGATCTCTGAGAAGGTCGAAGTACCCAGGCGTGTGCTGTACGCCCGGACGCAGAGGGTGGAGTTGAGCATCCTCTATATTCTGAGCTTGCTCAGCTGTGGTCTGATTACGCACAAGAGTATCCATCTTGGGTGTGGGATTTAGTGGTGGTGATGATGAATGATGATGGGAAAGCTGTGATGGAGGTTGTTTATTGTTTGTTTGGGATATAGAGAATTTCTGTGCACTCCACGCGACTGTGAATCATAATGCACCTAGCTTGGCAGCTGTTTGACGCTCAACGATACCGTATCGTTTACATGTGGTTGCCAGTGCCATGGCAGTGTCAGGGCAAACCGCCGTACCGTATCAAGGGCGGTCGATTAGGGTCGATTCCTGGCCTCATAGGCGTCTCAAAAGGCTATTGGCTTGGGTTATATGCTTTCTGAGGCCCTTTGTATGAAATAAAGATCCTGAGGACAAAACAAGAGGGTGCTCACGGCTTGAAACGTTGAGTTGCTGAGTACGAATAGCCTCTCGATTGTCAGCGATTTCCCAACTGCCAGCGGCTTCACAAAACCAAACATATTTCATTTGAACTTATACAGGACTCGTAAAATCTACTTAAGTCAGTTGCGAATGTAGAAAGCATGCATACATGTGTTTCATTTGTAAATACTCCAGGAGATTACAGCTCGATGGTAATCACCAGTTTCTCTCTGTGATTACTGGTATGACTTCACAATTTTTATCTTCCATGCCTGACTTATCTATATCAGTAGCCCCAATAGAACAATGAATGAAATCTGTGGATGTATTCTTCAATTTCAAGACGAATTCTGCGAACTGGAAGTCTGCGCTGCCTTGCTTTTGCGACAACGCAGGCGCAATGCCAGCCTCTGGTGGGAAAGAACTGACCTGACTCAAAAACAGAATTTGAATAGAGTCTGCATTCAATTGGTATATCTGCCTTGGGGTCATCATATAATTTGGGTCATATGGGAAAGCTGTGAAGATCGAGCTATGTTAGATGTGGTAGACGAGCGCGCGCCACAAAAGCAGCTGGGTTCGGCCAATCACAAGACCACATTCCCCCACACCAATAGCTTGTGAGGACAAAACTGACTTCAACAATTGCAATTCTCTGACACCACGAAACATATCACAACACCAACAAAAAGTTATCTCGTCACTCAGAAGGGCAAAAGGAAACACTCATTGCGTAATCTGGGAATCGAACCCAGGGCTCCCCGACGCTGCTCGAATGGCAACGGAGAATTTTACCACTAAACCAATTACGCTGGTTGTTTGATGAAAGAGTTGTCTGCTATTGATTCTTGAGAAGGCCGCCGTGACCGCTGTGAGAAGACCGCAGACTATCTCGTGAGTAACTAGACTATTGTCCATGGACTGTATGGGGAAGTGTACGCTCAAACATGAATTCTAACATCAGGGTATCACTCCCTTGAGATCCCGCAAGGGATCCTCAATGAAAACGCTCTAACCATCCCAATCTACGCCGTTGAGTCCCAGTTGCACCCTAAGCCTTAAACTCCCAAACATTGCGTTCATAGCTGCCCTATTTCTTGATACCACGCGCACTAACCTCACCCTTCTCTCCAATATTAAGCTTCACACGGCACTCTGGACAGTACCACTTCGTCGTTCGCGCAGGTACCTCATCGAGACCAACACACTCGAGGTGGAACCATTCCTGCTTACACTGCTGGTTTGTCAGTTTCATGTCTGCTTGCTTCTTGCGTGCTGCTGCGGTGGAGAAAGAATAGGTGTGTGCGGCGGAAGAGTCGCTTACGTCGGAGTTCTCGCAAGCAATCATGGTGCCGAAACTGACTCTATTGCAGAGGCAGTATTTCGGCTCATCAGGGTCGATTGGGTTCCCATCATCATCCACATCCTCCATCTCGATCTCCATGGAGCCCTTGTCCTTCTTAGGACGGGCCTTCTTCTTCGGCGGCGCCTTTCGCTTACCAACAGCGCTGTTACCGCCGCTTTTGGTGGTGCTAACAATTCCAGGGGCAGGACGCTTAGTTCGCTTTGGTGGCCGAGGTTCGGGGGCGGGAGTATTGCGAGCAGTACTCGCTCGTCGTGGCCGATCTGCAGCTAACGAGGGCTGCGGTTCTTGACTCGCAGCTTTACCTCGAGAGCTTGGTCGGCGGATGGCGAGGCCTTCTGGGCCAGGAGTTAATCGAGGTGTTGGCGCACGAGGTGTTGGTGCACGAGGTGTTGGCGCGCGAGATGGGACCTGTTTGTTTGCTGCTTCAGGGGCAAGTTGAGGGGGTTGTGGAGGGGGAGGAGCAATCTGTACGGGTGGCGCCGGAGGTGGTGGGGATGATTTCTGTTCAGTTTTGAGAGGTTCCTCTTGAGGCTCCTCCTGAGGCTCCTCCAGAATCGGCGTGGGCGGGATCACTTGAGGCTGCTGTGGTTCCGCCTGTTGCTGTTGTTGTGCTTGCTGTGTCCGCTTTGCTGCATCACCTCGGGTTTCTCTTTTAGTATTCTCCCTCACTGGAGGCAGTACCGGAGTCACCGACTTTCGCGGCTCAGGAATGGGTAGGGGAACTGGAGTCTCATGAGGAGGGGGTTTGCTAGGTCCTGTCGTAGTTGGGTTGGGTGTTGGAGACTTTGCTGCACCTCTAGTGGTCACTCCGGGAATGGGTATAGGAACAGGCGTTTCAGCATGTGTTACCACAGGATGGTCTCCAGGTGCTGGCATAGAGCCTGGTGCTGCGTTCTCAGGAGTCGGGCCCTTACTTTGACTCAAGGTAAGTTGTTGAGGCGGCGGGACTGGCGTCTCGGTTTTGGTGCGCTTGACCTGAGGCCGGAGCGACTGGTTCTCGTTCTTTTCAGAATTCTCGTGGGCATTGCTGGGTTCCTCTGGCTCTGGTTCTCTTTTCCGCTTTGTCGACCGCGAGGCAGCACGGGTTTTGGCGGGCTTGGGAGTCTCCTTGGACGCCTCGGACGCTGGAGGGTTCGTGCTTCCGCTGCTTCCGTTGTTACTGTTGTTGTTGTTGTTTCCGTTCCCGAGAAATAACTTTGCAGCTTCGGCCATCTTTCTCGCTGATTCTTCTGCTTCCTCTGCAGCCATCTTAGCGAGAGCTTCCCTTTTCAACTTCTTGGCCTCATTGAGCTTCATGCCCCGGTTGCTGGTTGGTACCTCCTCAGCAGCCAAAGTGTCAGCACTGATGGCACCAGCTGGGAGTTGTTTCTCCCCCGACTCATCATCCACGACCGGCTTGGGAACCGGAGGCTCAAATGACTTTCCCTCATCCTCGGCCTTCTTCTTGGCCTCATGGTATGCGTCAGGACCACGGCCAAGAGCCTTAAGCTCGCGAGCAATCATAGTTTCACTGGGCGTCCATGTTGCGTTTTTCTTCATGCGTTTTCGTAACTTTGCCAACTCAAACAGAGTAAGCTGTAGCCATGGGGCATCGGGACTGCCCACGATCGCGTTGTCGGGAGGTGGTTGAAGTAGAGCAGCATTGTTGGCAGCAGCAGCTTGGCTCAGAGCTGGTGTAGCATAGGTGACTGGCCGAGCAAGGCGACTCGGCGTCTTGGGTAGCTTATTAGAAACAATCTTGATCCGTGGTGCAGGCGCAGGCGTTCTTCTGCTTGGTGCAGGTGTATCCGAATCCTCATCAGAGCTCACGTCGCTTTCGTCGGTATAGGTATCATAATCGAGATCGTATGGTGCCAGTACCTCACCAGGTACAATAATTCTGGGAACTTGCGGGCGCCGGGGCTTCTGGCCACCATCACCTCCAGCCTTAACGGTCACCTTGGTCCTAACCACCTGTGGTGATTTCGACTGAACAGGACTCTTGACTTCCTCTGTCGGGTAATTATCTCTCATTTTCTGCAGCTTCGAGAGTAAGACCTTTGCCTTGTTGTAGTGCCGATTTATGTTATCCGACATCCTTATGGCTTCAGCATGAGCAAATGCGCGCGAGTTGACAGCTTGATCCAGTTGTTCAGAGATGTCCGCCCGGAGCTGTACTGGCGGAGGGCGCTCATCCGGGGCAAGAGTTGGTAGTCGACCCCATACTGTAGTCAAGTCATTGACTGTGTGGGAAGCTTTCGCGTAAGTTTGGTCGAGTTTGCCGATAAGCGTGAGGGATCGCACAATATCGGAGGGTAAGTAATCGGTAAAATCGAGAAAGTCGGTGACAGTTGTCTGCGCATCAGGATCTGCGCGCGACTCGATAGATGCGAAGCTGTCTATGCGCTCAAGCGATGGATTCATCGGTGGCTTGACTGACGACTGGTCCTTGGGCGAGATGGCCTCCATATTCGTGTCGCCATCGGCGTCTGCTACTGCGGCCATCGTGAGAACCTGAGCCTCTAGCTCCTTCGACGCGGGCTTGAATTAATCGTGTTCGAGCAGTGCGCTATGACGTATAAGTTGGTGATGCCATCTGATGATGTGGTTGTCGCGTCGAGAGCTGAAGCGCGCGAAGCTGTCGATACGTCAAGTCAATATGGAGTGGCCCGCCCTAGTTAAGCCTGGGTACAGCCTAAAACGAGTTAGTGCAGGAACGAGATGGTTCGTGCATTTGAGAAGGTGGGCGGAGTGGATCATGTGATAGCTGAGTCATCTGAAATGACTCCCTGCCAGGCGTAGGGTTGAATGGAGGGAATCCACCATGGCCAGGCTACAACATGAACATGATTTAAGTGGTTGAGACAATTCTATATCTCATATGTCAAGTCCTCCTTGCAGTAGATGAGTAACTGTCTTGAATGCTCTCCGCTTCTAGTCGGACTCCAAGGCGTACTGGTACGCCTTGCGATAAGCCATGCTTGCCATGATGGTAGGACTACTCATGATGGAAGCCTGGTACATTAACGACAGGACTATACGCCTAGTGCAGTAATGTCAAATATGCCTTGACCTTGGAAAATGTGCAATTAGTATGCAAACCGGTGGTCTCAGGGCTAGTTCTTGAAATTAAAGGTAGAAGGCATATTTTAACTATGGAGCGCAAAGCGATGGCGAACCATCTGCATGCTGACGGCTTGACGGCCCGGTCCACACGACCATTGTAAGAATCATGATGAGAGTTCTGGTTGAGGTTATGGTTGTTTTAGGACATGGTGCGTATAGTTTAGAGCTACTTTATTCACATTTCATAAGACATGGCTTCACTTAGTGGTCGGTCTAGGGTATGATTCAATGGCAGCAAATATCCCATCTCAACTTCATGTTGCAATTTCCACTACCTCTTGTAACAATATCCACCTAATCAAATTGATATCATCCTCCTCTATCTTCCTCAGCGCATCCAAAACAATCTACCTAAACGCCATCATAACAAGTCTATAACCCAATTCCAAATCCCTCTGTTCTCCATGTTCAATCTCTTAATACAAATAACATCCCGGCCGTAAACCCGTAATCGTCCAACATGAAACCTCTTAAAAATACAATTCCATCACTGTCGTTACATCATATCATCCAGTTACCAATCCCAGTCGGGCTCCGTGTCTCTCACCATGACGGCGCCCGCGACTTGCTCAGACTCTTCGACGTAGTAGCTTGAGTCGCCTCCTATCAGTGTCAGGTTTCCGTAGACAACCAGACGTCTGCATTTCCTAAGTTCTGTTAGCCGGGCATCCAAGTAAAGACCGTAGGAGAAGACGTACAGGTATCCTGTGATGCTCACGTTTCCGTAAATCTCCACGTCTGTTCCTTCGAGTGTTCCCACCACTCTAAGCTTTCCGCAGCCTTTGATCTTGTCGTTGGCTACAAAGTATCCAGACACCAAGATGTTTCCATAGGCTTTGACTTTGCCACTGTCATATTGTTAGTCTCAGATAGCTACTCAGTAGAGGGGAGCTACTCACTCGCATCTGATGCTTCCGTTCAGTCCAATGCCTCCGTAAGCGTCAAGTTTCTCCCTGACGATCACGTCTCCGTTCAAGTTGATGCTGCTTCCAGACTTGACGGATCCCACAACCTCAACAGGTCCATTGAGGTTGATCTCGTGGTCGCTCTTGATGCTTCTCGATCTCTTAAAGGCCGGTTGGCCAGAGTAGGACGAAGATGTGTTGTAGTAGCCCGACATGTTGAAGTTGTCGTTGAGTTTGTTTCGGTCTTTCAAGTTGTGTTGTTCTTGTAAAAGAATGCGATTGTTGTTTCAAGTGAAAGTGTTCTTCTGATAGAGCTATGCTGCTAAAGACTGTTTGAGAATGGAATTGTGAAAGACGTTCCTCTGGAACATGGTCGTTCTCTTATACTTGAGATTTTCAACCCATCTGTCCAAAGGGTTGAAACTGCACATAGGCATACTGGAGCCTCAAGAGAATCACATCCACACATAATACCCTTGCAACGGTTAGCCCCGTCCATAAGGCATATCCTACAGGACGAGACAGACCCTTATTACTCAGGCCAGGCACGGGACCCAGTGATGGGCACAGGTGCCGGGCACTGCAGCTAGACGGCGTGACGCCTTGTGCTGGTTGGAGAATTTGGGTTGAGCCTTATCAGACTAGTCAAACGGCACATGCAGGTCTAAGTCAAGAGTATGGGAGGACTTGGAGAAATATGATTCATATCTTGGTAGACGGTCACTCAGCCTAAGTTGACACTATTGTTCAACTTGTGTATCGAGATTCGGAATATTCTGTGATAATTATGAACAGAAAGCAAATCTACATGGTAGAAAACATACTGAAGCTAAGCTTGGTCCAAAACAGAAACGAGTCTAATGAAAATGCATGCAATCGTTTGACTGTCTCGACACATTCGCAAGGCACACTTTGTGGAGATGGCTTAACAGGGGGGCGTTATAAGTCCTGGGCCGGTCCAGGACTCGATCGTCGCCTTGCTAGTCCCACGAACACCACCATTTCATGGTATTCACATTAAAGAACCATGTTCATGAAACGGGTACTGTTTCCTAGTGCATGCCAGTGTTGAATGTGTCATCTGGGCCCAGCAGTCGGGGAATAGCAAGCAGGGGTTGTAAGCTTAGGACTCATTTTCTTTGGTGTTTGCCTTGGACGATTTCCGCTACAAGTATACCGAGTTGTCGATCAGTCTGTAGCTAGGGATTCTGCTGCCTTGCCTTAATTCTCGGGCGTATCCTGTCTGGTCATGTTCACAAGGATGTCTAGTTAACGTTAAAACCTAGCCTGGGTCCAATCGCCCGAGGCTGTACATACATTCCCCAGTCTGTGGGACATGATCCATGGATGGTTACATCCATCATCATCGCCATCAGCCCTATGAGCGACAAGCCACTTTCATCTTTGGTTGATAATTCGCCCTTTAATTTAGTTTTCCCCGTCGCGTCGGCAAACGCACGCCACTCTGATTTTCTTCTAGAAAACGCCAAGACATCCCCCACAATGCGCCTCGATGGACTCTCATGGTTGCCTAGCCCAACTGGGCACAAGGCATCAGTCACTATTCAACCTTCCATTACATGACATTTCCAGTCATAATTGGTATCCAATACCTGTCTACACACATCTTACGCACCTTGGTAGACTAGGAATATAGAGATAAACTCCGCGATGATGGTATTCATACAAACATAACATACCCTAACTTAGCGTAACATAACATAGAAAATGGATATAAACAAATGGACGAGTCCTTGGCAATAACTTGTCAGCCATCACCAAGTAACCACGCCCTGAATCCTGCCGACTCCGATCATTATACTTGAAAACCGGGGTATTCATCCATCCATCTACCCGTCCCAAATCAAGGATGTTATCGACATCCTTTCCCTGGCCCCGACAGACCCCACCAAATCTGTCTTCGTAAGGCTGATATCTGTCATCTTAAACAAGACATTCCTCATCATTACTCTCCGCCCACAAAGCCTAGGCCAATGCCTGAGCAGATAGCAGCGAACGCCCAGACGCCCGCATATGCAGCAGCGCCCACGGCGTCTACGCCATACAGGGTCTTGGACGAGGCGAGGAACGTATTCACCGCAGCAACAAGGGCAGCCACCGCAGTTCGTCGAATCACCACCTTGGTCTTAACAGTGTAACCCCAGACGTTCCACCATACGGTCTCTCCGAGAGACGCAGCCACCGGGTCAAATTCATTGATCTTGTCATCCTCCTTGGCACGTGCTGTTGTTGCAAAAGGTGCAAAGATAAAAGTGCTCGCGGCGATGCCGAACAAGGTTGTCACGGGGAGAATGGCTGCGTACGAGGCGTTGTAGGCTGGCTCGAGGGTAGGCACTCCTGAGTAGTTGACAACCAGGATACGCGGGAGGATGAAGCGCAGTGACAGAACAAGCACGACAGTGTAGATACCAGTTGACAGAGCGGCCGTGTATGACTGAAGCGGGAGATCGAGAAGCTCGCGGTTGGGCAGGCCCGCAGCAGCGGCAGCTGACGACGTATGGATGGTAGAAAGCGGGCGAAGCAGGTAAAAGGGAACGGCGACAGAGGCAATGTCAATGGCCAGCCCCGAGGCTGCTGTAGCCCAGCTGAGGCCGTAGAAGCTCGAGAGGAGATAGTACTGTCCATGAGGTTAGCTTTATGCACATCCGATTTGTGACGAGTGGGCAGAACTGACATGAGGGCCATGAGATAGAAGATCCAGCATCGCGACATCCAGACTGTCCAACTTGCCATACCATCCGAGCGCAAGCTCAATCCTGAGTCGCACTTATTAGCATGCCTTCTTTTTCGCGAATCGCACGTTTACTCACACTCTCCATCCTGCCAGAAGAGAAACCTCTCCCCACGTGTCCTGGCTACGGCTGATGGCAGCTAGCTCGCCGCCGGTAAGCTCACCCAGCAAGCTATACCCGAGACTCGCCAGCACAAAGCTCGTCGCTATCGCGAGAGGGAACTGCGCCTGAAGAGGAATCAACTCGCGAAAGCTGCGTGGCGGTCGCTGCACCTGCTTGGGCGACGACGATGTTGTCGTCAAGGCCGTCTCGTCGCTGGCCGCGGCGGCGCTTCGTCGCGAAGTTGCCATCTTGGATTGCTGGCTCGACTTGAGACAATGTTTGTCTAAGAATCAGTATCTATACGCCACTTGTCTAAGTACAAGAGCCCTGATGGGATGAGATATGCCAGAATTTTGCGACAAGGAGACAACAAGGCGTCGACGGTTGGATCTTTGTGTTTGCGACCAATGTGTTGGTAGGGTCAAGGCAAGGCAAGGCAAGGTAAGTGGACAGTGGGGAATCATAGCAAGATCAGTGACGTTGTTGCCCGGGCTACTCCTCGATGGGCCTTCAGCGGCATTCAAAAGCCCCCACTGTATGACCTCGCTACCTACTCAACTCGGTTAGCTGTTTTTCTAACAATTTTCTTTTGTCTCGACCTCGACCGTTTGATTCACTCTTTTTTTACTTCTTTTCTATTTCAACAAACAAGCAATCAAGAATTGATGTCTATCAAGTGTGACCTCAAGAAAGAGACGGATCTCTATGACCTTCTCTCACCTTGTGGTACGCATTGTCCCATTCCTGGTAGACGAGGCTGACTGCTTCTCATTCTTCTCCTCCGTTGTGACCTTGATCAAAATGTATGGTGACATGTCTCATCACAAACATCTTTATTCTCTCCTTTATTCTCAATCGGTTTGATCCTTCAGTTATCTACGCGTCCATCACATCGTATGGTGCTTCAAAGTGGTAACACGGCAATGTGGTTTCAATATTTGATTTCCATTTGGTAGGTATTTATTCGGGCGTCCGACTCGACGCCATTCCGAATCCTCACTTTAACCTCGTGGCGGTACAATCTCATCTAGCTCCTAAACCCCAAGATGGGCCAACAGCGCAGACGGGCCCTCCACTCCTTGGTGCTGAAGATCGGCGGCGGAGCTGGTCCACCTCATACACGCTGTATGTGATACAGAAGATATAAAAAAAAGAAGATAACGCGACTGTCCTTCGACGTCATCCGGTACATCCAACTCCAGAGCCTACATGCCTGACCCAAGAGATATACTCCGTCCCATTCGTTAAACCCATTAATGATGAACCCAAAATCATTCCTCCATGCGACCAAAAACACCGTCATCGTCATCTTCGCTACGGCCACGCGAACGCATCTCGAAATCGTCGTCGTCCATGACCGAATCGCTTCCCTCCATTCTGACGTCTTCGCTGGGGCGTCTCATCTCACCTCGAGTAAAGCTCTCGGGCTGTTGACGTGGAAAGCTGTTGATGAAGCTCGCCGTTGATAGCGGGGTTGCTTGATCAAGGTACTGCGCCGGCAGCGGAGGAACAGGGGGTGCATCCGCAGGAACCGCGACGCTACGGGATCCATTGTTGCTACCGAAGCTGCAGCTCAAAAGCTCAACTGCAGCAGCCAGATCCCGATCATCTTCGCCTGTTGCGTTATGTCCGGACGAACCTGGGCGGTGATCATTGCTCGGCTGGCGGTAGTGACCGAACACGGAGCTGTACGGAGCACTTCCGGCTCCAAAGGACGCAGCCGAAGTCGACTGGAAGCTCCTCGCATACCCGCCGTTGCTGCTGAAGCGCTTGTTTCGGTAAGATGTGCCGTTGACATTGACCCCCTCAGCAACTGGAGGTGGGGTAGTATCGGCAGAGCTCTGTCGCTCCGCGTGGTCGGAGTATCCGGACGCTGCAGGCGAGGATGAGCCAGCTTCACTCTGGAAGTCCTTGGTAGACTCAGGAGGAGTGTCTGCAGTGCTTTCAACGCCGTTCATGTTGATAAGGACAGAAGCGGCCTCGAGCAGCTGGACTTGTTGGTGCTTCGAAATGAGCAGCTTCGAGGTCAAAGCCCACTCAGGTGTGTGTTCCCACCTAGATGCAGTCAGTGACACATATTCATAGAGACGAAACGTTACACGCCAAAAACAACTCTCATCTTCAGACAAGACTTGCTGTACCGCGGGCAAGTCAAGGGGAGGAGGGGGACCAACAAGTGCTTAGTCAAGCAGCTGCTATGCTTGTAGCCTTTACCGCACTTGTCACAGCGAACCTCGACCCTGTTGCTCTTCTTACTCTCTTTGAGAGTCTGACCGTCGCTTGCACGGCGTTGACGAGCCTTCTGGAACTTGGTAGTTCCTTCATCAGCCGAGCCGTCGTTCAGGTCATCCTCGATGGCGCTACCATTGAGTTCTTGCTTCGTTTCGGGTATCGATTTATGGTTCGGGAGGCTGGCGGGCGGGGACGGGAGGCTACCGGCGATGGCAGCCCGAGCAGCGGCGTTCTTGGACATGGTGTTCCGGCGACCACCGTTGGCGATGGGCAAGGCGGCAGAACGCTCACTTTCCCGAAGAGCAGCAGCAATCGCGGTGACATTGGTATTCGGGTTGGTGACGGACTTGCGTCGAGTCACTCGGTGGTTGGCGTTGAGAGCACCTGTGAGCAGCGAGTGCGAGCTCGTCCGAGCGTGGGATTGACGGCCGGGTAGGGCCGACGATGTGGACGACATCGGAGAACGATTCTGAGTCAATGGCCTCGAGGACTGCTGCATTTCCTGAAGAGGATAAAGGAGATCAGCAAATCTGGGCCTTGGTAGGTTGTGAAGCCATCTGGCAGGTCGTGGAAGATCATAGCAGGGCAAGATCGGGGCAGGGCTCGGGTCGGTCCCTCCGAGGGTGAGGGCAGCGTACTTTGGATGAGGCCATTGCCGGGGACTTAGGATATGTTCAGGATTCGACCGACTACTGCCGTGTCGATCGCGAACTAGGCGTATAGATTGGTGTTGTTGGTTACTCTTGGGCCTGAAGATCGTAAAGGGATGGTGATAGAAGGAAGAGAAGTGGTGAGAGGAGGGATCTCGCGAGCAAGAGTAGACGAGCAGACGAGAAATAATATTTTGGGAAGAGCAGCCAGGCCAGGGCGTGTGTGTGGTGGTGGTGCGGGGGCGGTTGTAACAGGCTGTACCAGTCTGGAGTAGGAGTATCTGGGCTACGTGAATAGATGCCTGTGCGATTATCGGGACTTGTTTAGAGTGAAAGGGATGGGCACCCGGCTGGCTATGCCACAATCACTTACTAGTTAGTACCTTTGAGCCACTGAACATGACCTTGTGCCTTGGAATCGAGAGAGGGGCTCTCCCTGAGGGAGCCAAGGCCCTGGACCGGTTCCAACGCCTTCCACCAGGCGCTACAGCCGTGTTCACTTGTCCTTGGGGCTCCCCAGGCCCCCGGGGGCAGCCATTCGATGGCGACAGGTGGAGAGGATGGCATTAAACAATTGGTCCGCTGACACCCTTGTCGAGCATCCGAACTGAGTTGCAGCAGGGAAGAGAGCGTGTGAGAGTGAGAGCCAGAGAGGAGGGGCCAGGTCAGGCGCATGCCCGTGGCCTGTGGAGGGCGTGTACTGGGGGGTACGATCCCTGCTAAGAAACAGGCCAGAGGGAAAGTCGCAATCGGCTGGCGAACGGGGGCTGAGCAATGGCTCTATCCATCCCCTTGTTGCCCTGGAACTGCAGTCCGAGGTGACGAGGAAAGTACGACACTGTAATGCTCAACTTTGATTATTAGCATAAAGAAGCAACAGCGAGACGGAGATTCATCAGTGACCATGCTGCCAACG
Organism: Fusarium stilboides; assembly: GCA_014822085.1. NCBI lineage: Eukaryota > Fungi > Ascomycota > Sordariomycetes > Hypocreales > Nectriaceae > Fusarium > Fusarium stilboides. Next base: position 116,913 of record JAASAY010000175.1, read on the forward strand.
GGTAACAAAGAGGGCTTGATGTTGGTGAGCAGGTACGTATCTCCTCAATTCCCCTCTTCGTCGTGCATGAGGCGCTGTGCTTTGCGCTGTGTTCATGATTGGATTCCCCTCATAAGCTGGCACCAGCCCTTGCTAGATAAGGTATAAAAATGGTGATGACTCTCTTTGTGCACCATCATAAAAAGAAGTGCAGACGTGCCAGGGTCTCCTGCTTGCTGCACAACGTTGTAGCCAGGGGAGTAACTAACCGTTTCCATTGTACCTGAGATAGGTAGATTGACTGCAGTTGGAAAGTCAGGTCCCGTCCCGGAGACACGTCGCCGACAGATAGGTAAGATAGAAGGCCCAGCGACAACTCAACGAGCAGCTGTATCAGTAAGGGAATCGTATCCGCTCGGCTTCTTGTCATCCGTTTTCTTGTTGGGAATCATCATCAGCAGTCAATCGTCTTCGTTATGCTCGATTCTGGGCTGATTCGTCACCCGACGCGTCCATGTCCTCATTCTCCAGTCGTACATACATACAGTATTGTACAGTTCACTGCTCTCCATTTCCCCAACTTCCGAGATGGGCAGAGTGGCCCCGTGGCCCCAGCTCGACTGGCCTGGCAAGGCCATCCAGACGTCCGCCAGAAGCCCCCCAAGCTCAATCGCGATGGACGGTCAAAGGCTCACACTGGGCGGAGAGGGTGTCAATGAATGGGCGAGTGAGGAGCTGATGCACTGATTTGGGGATTAGATGGGGGGCGTTGGTGAATGAAACTAGCAAAGCCGGGGCATCGTCTAAACGGAAAAGAGGGGGCATTCCACTGTGATTATGTGCACTGTACGAACTGTACGAGGTCGCTGGAGCTCTGGAGCCCGGGAGGCACGTACGCTACAGAGAGGCTGCTCGATGGCGTCTGGTACCAAATCGATGCGTGAGCCACTTACTGTCGAAAACAATAGTTTGATGCATGTCGAGAGCGTGCCATGCGGTGATAGCGAACTGTCTCAGATACTGGATGCCGTTCGTGGTTCTTGATTTGAGATATGTTTAACTTTTCTTGACCAAGTTGCCGATTCATCTTGCATCGGCTGCGTGGAAGCGAGCTTATATTGACCGGGGCATTGCGCAGTGCCGGAGATCATAGCCGCGAATCTCAAAAACCAAGCCCATTTTATTGCTATGAAATTGACGATGTCTTCATGTTCTGGCTTGGGCTCAACACTGTACTGTGTTGGTATTTCTCTAACTCGCATGATTTCTGGGTTGCTTTGTCAGATTTGAAAAGAGCGCAAGATGTTTGCTCCTGGGTGCTGCCTGTGGAAAAAGACCTTGGCTCTGACATACGCGGCGCGACGTTTTTGGAAGAGGCTTGGAGTGAACAATGTATCATGGATGGTCAAGAGACGCCTGTCAAGTCAGGGATTCGAGGGCTCAGGAGTGACGAGGCTCTCGTGTCTCTCGCTAGCTGTGCCAGCTTGAGACGCGTCTAATAAGACGTCGGACCAAGGAGCGACGGATTTGTTTCGAGCCCTGGAGTGTGGGTATGGAAAACCTGTTTTATGTGAGTTCTTCCATGCGTGATTGTTTGATCATTTTCATGAGCCTTTATGCTCAAGGAGATTGTGCAGTTGAATAGTGAATTTGATGTCCATGATTAAGCGCGTAGGTAGCCGCTGAACGACGCAGGGACGGGCTGACATCAGCGCCGTGTTATCGCTTTCAGGAACCAGAGATTACCCAGTAGCCAGAAGCAATTTATGTCCACTCGTTCAATATCCAAACAGAACACGTCCGCTATACCTACATGTTGTATCAGCATCAGCGGTATCTTGCTATCCGCATTATTGCATTACATCCTGACATGAATTCTGGCTTTACTTCTTACACGTGGTGATACCCGTGGATTGGATAGCATCTGGACCCGCATCCCGCTTTAGACCTGACCTAACCCTGGCATAATAGCCCTGAACAAAGAACCCTGCCCTGAGTACGTAGCCAATGGTCCATATTCAAGGTGAACCAACCCTGATCTGATCTGATAACGCTGTTTCTTCGGTCAACTGATTGCTGGTCTGACTTATTGGCCTGATATCTTAGAGCCCGGCCCGGACAATTTCTTGTGTTTCTGTTGGGCTTGGCCCTGGTCAGACAGAGGTCAGACGGGCAGAGGATTGTCTATTCGGCAATGGCTGATCTCAGGCGTTCCAAAGGTAAAAAAAAAAAAGTTGAGACCCCTTCTTTTTCCAACTTTTTTTTTGGTCGATCCCAAGTGATGATTCAACCAAGTTCAGGCACCGAGTACGGAACCACAAAATATGTAACCCACTTACACATCGCATTGATGCATTAGCAAAGGGGTAACTTTCCAATTATTGTCCTCACCTAAGCGATTCTCTCGTATCTTGAGTACGAATTGCCAACTCCCTCTTTACACTGAATTCCATTTCCCCAAAAGTCGAGGGTGTGGAGTTAATAACAGAAACGCCCGAATGGTTTAGGTGCATATACCCCCGTCTTGGCTTTTTACCCAAACTTCCTGGGCGTCTTTAATGGACGACCTACCACCCAGTATGGAAAGGTCGTCAGCTAGGGCCACCATCAAGGGCGCTGTCACGTTTGTGTCTGCTCTTGTTTGGATACAGTAAAGGGGATGCCCTGAATTTAGCTGCCACCGCAATTTTAACCTTGGAGCACGCCTAAGAACGGATCGGCTGGCGCTGAGCGCGAAGACTCCAGCCATGACTGATACACTGAAAAGGGGAATCATGAATGGAAGCTTGTTGGTTCCTCGACTCTATCCAATTGGAGGTTTGGTCTGTTTGAAAACGCGCAATGCACTGTGCCCTTTCCTCATTGGTCTTGTCTCTTTATATAGCACAGTAATAAAAACCAGATTGACCAGAATTCTCACGTAAGGCAAAGGAGGCGGGTGTGAGGGCAAGTCCGGCAACGTAACAGGTTGTGGATGATACCTCAGGAAGCAACAAGTTGACAACATTCCCGGTCACAGATGTGTATGGGATATTAGCATCTTACGCGGCACTTAACTGCAAGTATTGTCGAATCCTAGATGCCTATTCAATCGTCCCTTTCCATGATATTCGGCTAGGATTAGAGGAGAGATACCACTTTACCCCTCAAACTGCTAAGCAATATCCGACTTAGCGGGCAATCGTCCCGTCTCTGTTCTTACCAATCTTGGCGACTGACCGGTCACAAGCTCTTTCACCTGACCTACTGCACCTCCCGCCCAGTTGTGTGCCCGGACCTCTGGTCACATGTAGCCTTTTAGGTATCGTGGGAAGGATTCACTGCTCCTATCTTAATACCGGTACTGTAGTGGCTAGGTGGCCTGTTCCTGCTGTGTACACATACCGCAGATGATTTTGGAAGGTGCAACGTCAAGTTGGTGGACTTCCAGATTTGTTAGTGTAAATACGCCACATATCGAGATCTCGAGTTTGTCTTTTAGCATCATCGTCTTCAATATTTGAGACCACAGACGACATGTGAATACTCAATCGGAAGCAAAACAAGGAAAGACTCCTTTTTTTAGCACTCCAGATTTCCATAGCACGTTCCTGACTATCCGACGGAGCACTTCCATCTTGAGATAGAGTCTCGACGATCCCCAATTTCAATCCCAGCTCACATCGGAATAATTCTGCCAATAGCGCCGTACCCTCCGATGCCAATTTTCAGTCACTTAGCTTCAACACGTGGGGCCAATGTCTTTGAGAATCAGTTGGAATGGTAGCATTCCGCGGAACTTTTTCATACACAAAGAATGTCGAATTGGCATCGAGAATTACGGACGAAAACTCAAGTCTGGGATCGAAACGACGTCATGAACGTGTTCTCCCCTGACAGATGAAAACAGTGGGTTCCGACCCGAGAGCGTTATGCCCTGAATTTTTATTTTTATTTTTTTATTTCTCAAGTCTATTGCACCTTGATTATCTGAAACTTCGCAAGAATGATGTAATGCTGACATGCGAATAAAGAACTGACTAACAAGTCGGTGCCCAAGCTGGCGTGGGAACAAAATAGATTCCTGACAGCAAAGACTCCATCACAGAGTGGAATTCCTAGGACAAGCCCACAAAGACCGCATCGGGGTGCTTTGAGCTTACCTGAACAAAGCCAATCAGACTCACCACACATTCCTCCACACTTTGTCAATCTCGATCCTCTCTTGGCCGACAAACAATTCAACAACACTCACTCACAGGGTCACTGCCGTGCGAGTATGCCGGTTATTGGCCGGGGTGGCCGTTCGAGACTGAGACATTGGCGCGAGTGCGGCGAATAATCGACAATACATTGCAGTAATAGCGCGGCCATGATCTGAGTACCGGTACGCTTCTCATCCCCTCATTCTGGACTGTCTTCTGCAACATCGGATTTCTCGCATCACCGACCTGCAGCGGACTCGCGGTTGACGATCCGGGGTGCTTCGCCTCCGCCCTGGGATCACTGATAACGCACAAGCACCAGAAAAGCCGCCGCTTCAGAGGCCCGCCGTCCGCTACACACGCTCTGCCTCTTTGAGTATGGTTTGACCCAAGAGGCTTAGTTGGGTTCATGACAGCTGGGGCCCGCTGCTGTGTGTATTTCTAGCCAGAAACACGCAGTCCGTCAACCCAACAGTGACCTCTTTCTGGGGGCAGAAGACCTAACACTAATCCAAAAGGGTCCAACGCCCTTGGAATGTCGCAGAGCACTCGAGGCAGCAATTAAAGAATGAATTGGCGTGCTCAAAAGGCGATGAGCTGATGAGCTGGGTTAAGAGTCATAGCGAGTAACTCCGACAGCGGCCCAGGAATCTATCTATTCGGACCTTTGAATCCACTTTCAAGGACCTCAACGGATTACAGAAGCTACGGAGGTCACGGAGCGGACAACAGATGATTTATACAGCCCGTACGGCGACTTAACTCGTATCACCGGCACGTACTTTACGCCGCGTTCTGTGAGCGGTGCATCGCGGCAATCAGTCCGAAGCTCCGTGTCCGTCCGTCGCCTTGAGATGCCATTTATGTTGTTCTGTCGCCGAGGTTCCCCGCCTTACTGAGTTACCCCTCTATCACGACGCTCGTCTCGCAGGCGGGCTGCTGATATGGATTGTGGCACAGCAAGCGGGACTCACACATATCACGGAGAGGATACGCACAGGGGTGTGCTCTACGTCTCAGCAGGGATCCCTCCCAACGAGTGAATGTGGATGTTCCTATCTTGATAACAATGGGGAAATTCATGCCGCGATAAACTCGATGGGGTTGAAAGGGCGGTTTGAAAGATATCTTGATGGATACTGTTACTTGTGTCGTTATAAAAATGAGTAGTTTTGAGAGGTACATTGACAAGGTGGTGTTGTCCTTGCACCGCTCATCTGTTCCTGTTCGGTTCCTGCATGACATGGAAGCTGCCTGTTCCACGTGGTATCATATCATTGTGTTTGGCATTTCCCTCGCGTCTTGCCCAAGATGCTAAGACACGGCAAGGATTCATGGCTTCGATCAACTACCAACTGCTACAGATAGAGGTTGGGCGATGTTCCCAGCGCCATGGTTTAGTCTGCCAGTTCCCGAGATCAGCAATGCTTGTCTGCTCGGTCAGTTTAGAACATGGGACGAAGGAATGCTGGACGTGTTGGAGGGGACCGTGCCGCAGCGACGAGCCCTACGACGGGTACCCGAATTCTATGGTTCCTCGTCCGTATTGATTCCAGAAGCTTGATAGCTAGTCCGTGTGGCTTGACGTTTGCCAGCTGTACCAGCCTGTACGGTTGATCTTGAGCATATGGCCCAGATGCCGTGAAGCCGCGTAGCTGAATACCCAAGGAAAGCCATGATGGGCTAGCTTTTGAGCAACACGGGTCAATCTTTACAGTTTGAGACCTATTCTTGAAGATCAGACCCAAATTGATAAGGTTATTGAGCTTGAGTTACACGGGTCTTGTCATGATTGGTGTCGGACAGCCAGACCACCGATGCCGGAGGGGTCTGCGACAAGGCGTTAAAGATGCTCTGATTGCGAGAAAATATTGAAAACCTAAGTAACAAGAAGAAGAAATAGTTTACTAGAGGGGTTATGACTGTGTTCATTCTTCAGCTGGCTTCAAATGTGCCAGATCTCAGCAACCGCAAAGCCTGTACCCTGGTGGCCGAAGCCTTCATACCTTAGACGAATGCCGATCATGACATCGAAGCCGCTCATCCCAGCAACTGCAGGACAAGGTTCCAGAGACTTTTCACAGGCGGTTCATTTCAGCTGAGTTTTATCATCACAATGCCAGATGGCAGATATGGCATATATCAGTTTGAATATGTTGCTCGTTGCATATGAAGCATGTCGCACAGAATCGGAGGACATAGTGGTCCAGCAAGATCGACAGCCTAGTCATGTACCCCGGATTAATTTAACGTTAGTTTCGATACTCCGCGGGCGCTGGGCAGTTCCAATGTCCAAAACAGTTGACACACGGAAAATGAAGTCTAGATAGCAGCTCGCAATACGTACTACACTGAGAAGAAGCAGTTATTGGAATCGACCTCGTGGGACAAGGACAGCCCCCCCACGCCCTTATTCAGTGGCGTAAACAGTGACGACTGTTTGAGAATTTGTCACTCTTTAAAGAGCGCAGGGAACATACTTTTTTTATCTTATCTTAATACTCTGGGACAGAATCGCGAGTCAAAGCCAATTTCGTTGTTACCACAACAGCCCACTCCACTACGTAGTACTATCAAGACCTAGACCTCAAACCCGCCCCAATATCAACAACCACAACAACATCATAGAGATGGCTCCTGATCAGGACGTATACCGCAAAACGGGACGCGGTGGTGCGGGAAACTTTTATGCCTCAAACAAGTCCGATGATGCCGCCAAAGTAAGCTAACTCTTATTCTCAACCAACCATCTCTCGCTTCAAACTCTCACACTCAGAACCAGGATCTTGAAGCCCAGAACCTAGCAACCGACGAGGCCCCTCCCCCGGATCGCTCTACAGCTAGTGTTCCGGCTCGTGCAGGTCGCGGCGGAAGCGGCAATTACGTTAACCCGGCGGATCTGCCGGATGCGCGGGAGCGGGATGAGATGGCTGCGAAGACGGCCGCGGCTGTGAACGCGAGTCTCAAGAGGAACCACAATGTCCGGGGAGGCCTAGGCGGACGCGGTGGAGCAGGGAACTATAGGTTTGAAGAAGATGACAAGACAAGGGAGGATGGTGAGAGGACTAGGGGTGAAGAGCTGGAGAAGAAGGTGAGGGATGAGGTTGAGAAGGGGTTGAAGATGCCTGAGAGGGTACATCATGGGCATGGACATGATAAGCATGATGAATAATGGGGTATTTGAGAGCGGGTGTTAAGATATGTAGTGATCCTGGATGCTGGATATCCATGGGTTAGGATAAGTCATAAGCTGTGCGAATAGAAGGTTGTAAGGTCTGTCAAAATCTCTTGTTCATATCTCGCTATTCTTAGAGTCGTTCCAGTCATATCCATATATCTAAATCGTCCATCGTGTTGATCTCACACCCGACTCTGCTCTTCCACGTTCAAGCACTCCCGTGTTACACAACACTTATATCATCTCAAAAGCCCACCTTCTCTCAAAAGTGCTGAGGAATATCTATCTCTCTTGACAGCTTGAGGGCCGTTGCACTCAGCTCATCCAAGGTTGTGACCTCTTCTCCCAAGCCAGGCATCTCAAAGAGGTCATAGTCGGGATCGCACTCTGTTCCAGCTTCCGGTAGAGTGCCATTGTGGAAATACTCGCGCACGTAGCGGATAGAGCACGCTGAAGGCGCGGAGAGAGAGCAGTGCTGGTGAAGAGAAGTCAGCTAACAGATTAGTTATAGAGTCAAGGCAGACTTACCCCATATGAGTTTTGCTTCAAAACTACTGAGCCGGAGAACTTGGCCGAGTTGTTGAAAGAACTCTGTAAGGGCGTTACGTTGTCGGCCATGTTGCCAATGTAAAGAATTGGATGCGCGGTGTCGCCTCTGAAATCGGCTGCTCGAGTTGTCAGTATAGTCACAACTTGGTACAATCATCACTGCACAGCTGCGATGAACAAAGGCCTACTCACCATCTGTAAACTTCCACTTTGGCCTCAACTTTCTTCCAATGCATGCCGCATGGAACATGGCATTGGAAGCACCAGCCCAGCGACTAATCCCTGTGATTTTATCCAAGTAGGCCTTGAGTTGTTGCGGCGTATCCGTCACAGCCGCAGAGTCCAGACACATGATAGCCGGGAAGGCGTCGAGCTCCACAGGCGTCTCAAGCGGAATAGTCGCGGGAGTATCTTGCAGCTCACACATATCTCCATCAAGATCCTTGTTGCTGCCCTCAAGAACCATTTCATAAAAAGGCAATGCGTCGCCCTTCTCCAAAGCAGCAAACACACGCGCTAACTGGGGGAACTTAGCGAGGGGCGAGTATATGCACGCTTTAATGAGGCGCTGAAGTTGAGAGTAAGTGACGAGAAGGGGTAAGTTGGGGCCCGAGTCGTGAGTCCATGCGGGGAGAAGAACGGGTGAGGTCTTGAGGTGGGCGAGAAGATCGTTTCGACGCTTCTCAATGGCTTTGGGTGAGTCGGCGTAGAAGGCACATTTGATGGGACCGACTTTATGACAGGTTTTGTCAAAGGCGTCGAAGATTTTGTCTGTGTCGGAGACGAAATTGGCATGATCCTTGTTAAACCAGTCGTGATAGTCAACATTGCCTATATCATAGTCAGTCGCAAGTAGACAGCAGCCATAAAATTTTGAAACTCACCATCGCTGACAAGCCTCTCAACACGTTCGGGATAAAGTCCAGCAAATACACCGCCGAGGATAGTACCATAGCTGAGTCCCCAGTAACGGAGCTTCTCATTGCCAGTTTTGTCGAGAATCTCGAGCATGTCACGGGCGATGGAAGCGCTACCGAGGAAGCGCGTGATGCCAGTCTCTTCCATGGCTGCCTCGCAGGTGCTAGAGTAGGCTGAGGCACGGGCGTAGGTATCGTAGATGAGACCGGGATGCTCATCTGCGACGGGTGTTTCTTGAAGAGCCCAGAGCATTCGCTTTTGAGACGATCCCCAGCACTCGACGCGAGGTGTAGAAACACCAACTGGGAATAGTTAGAGACCTGAGTTATTGTTCATCAGACCAGAAATGCTCACCTCCTCTGGGGTCGAAACTGATAACGTCCTAGGTTGATTAGTATAAGAGCATCATTCTGGTCTAATAGCCTTACATGATTGTCGCCCGCAACTGCCTGTAGGACTTCGCCAGCTCTCTTCACGAGAGAAACTCCCGATCCGCCGGGTCCCTTGAGTTATCAAGTCAGCTACATTTTGCATCAACTTGAGATGGCGGTTGAGAGCATACACCGGGGTTGACAAAGAGCGGAGAAACCGGGTTATCCTTGGATTTGGCTGGTAATTTGATGACTCCGAGCACAACTCGCTTATCGTCTGAAGGCTCAAGCCAGTCCATTGGGACCTAGATATCGGATCTTGTCAGTACTTACTCAGAATTGGAGTGCCGATTTTTTTAATTTTATACTCACGTCGAGTCTCGCACACTCAAAGGTTTCATAACATGGCTCCCAATGCAATTCGCGGCTTGGCTTGACCTACTCTGCTTATCAGTAACAATTCATCAAATGTGTTATACACAGCTTATTCCTTACATCGCCCCAACTCCATGGCTTGGTTGTAGGATCCTCAATCTCTGTTGGTACCGAATGAGGTCGATGATGGAAGAAAGTAATAAGACAAACAGCTGCCAAAAGACCCAGGACCGTAGAGAAATTGGATTTACGCGGTCGTTGCTGGAGTCGTCCTCGCAGTAGAGGCGTTGCCTCGGCAGTTGTCTTCTCACTCATAGTGAAAAGGCAGCTGGGGTATCAACTAGTAACCAGGAAGCGAGTCTAGGAATTGAAATCTGTCTTGGCGCTTAAAACAAATCAACAACTCGCAACCATCAAAATCATCAGCAAAGATAAGAAACAAAAGATGAAGAAAGTAAAGTTCAGGGACCAAAGGATGGAAAGGAAACAGGACCCTTGCGATTGTGCAACATTAACTTACGAATCCCACTAATTTTTGTTTGCCTAAGACATGCAGGACGGGAGGAGTAACTGATAAGCCCGCTTAGCCAGCCCAGATCAGCCCCCGAGAGATGTGATTGAACGGGGAAGTCAGGGAGGTAGATCAACACTTTCAGCTTCACACAGATAAATTGCAGTGTTTCTGGCTTCTCATGAGGCTGGACATGGGCTTACGTCGTCCTATCACACTGCACCTATTCCAATTGCCTATTCAGGTAGAGGAGGAGGGGTGAGAGGCAAAAAAGGACGAAGAATCAAGGTCATGAGGTCTCTATTTGATCTTCCCAACTAGTTCCCCCGCATTATCCGGCCTTTTCTAGTTTAGATGCTCGAGCAGAGAGATGCAGGCAATGGTTAAATATGATACTGTAGTTAACAAAATAGCCATCCAATCATTCTACACGTCCCGTGCTGAAAGCTCCGGAGCATAGAGCGAGAATTGGGCTCTTTGGGATACTTGGAACACAATCATTCCGCCAAGTCACATCGAAAAGAACAAACTCTTGGTGTGGTTCGTGACGAAGAAAATGGTTTCTCTATAGTATCCCAACGCCGTGGTATGCCTTCAATTCAAAAACACCCATAACGCCCTGCCTCGTAGACCTCTCTCTGTCTGTTTTTTGGCCCCTGGACATGTACAACTTCTCTTTCTTTTTAGATTCTCCCACCCATTGCATTGTCCGCTCAGTCGGCGTCCATGTCGATATCGGCCATCTCACCATCCTGCTCATCATCATCGTCCTCGTCGTCCTCATCCTCGAACATGCCACTCTCACCCTCTTCGTCATCCTCATCATCGTCGTTCTCAAGCATGATGGCAACCTTCTTCTTCTCGCCACCGAAGGCCTTGGACTGCACGCGCTCGGGCTCCATCTCCTCGATCTCCTCCTCGGTCATGCCCAGGTCGCGCAGACGCTTCTTCTCGCTGCCGCGCATGCGGGGCAGGAGATGCTCGTTCTCGGCGACCAGCTTGCGGGCGAGGGCGAGCTCGCGCTCACGCTTGCCAGCCATGCGCTTCTTGTAGAAGACGCGCTCGCGACGGGATCGGATCTCGGACACGCGCTCCATGGCCTTGAGGGTCTTGCCCATGAGGTCTCGGTCGTAGCGAACGGGCACGTTGCGGCGGGCGGCGAACTGCAGCGTCGAGTCGACGGTCATCTCCTTGCCAGCGGCCTTGCGGAAAGCCTTTGTCCACTTGAGCTTGCGGGGGTTACGCTTCATCTTGAACTGTAGAAGAGATTGTGTCAGCGGTGTGAAATCCTTGGTAGGTTGACATGTCGTAGACGTACGTTCTTATGGCATTTGCTGCGACAGAAGCGAAAGACTCGGGCATCGTTGCGAACAAAGGTGATACCCTTGCTAGGGTAAGCAGGGCGACTGCAGAAGTAACAGGTTTCGATTCTGAAGCAATTCGTTAGTGATCGTTCCAAGTAGAGCTTCAAGCTCTATGCTGTAAATGCTCGCTCTCAAGAAGGATAAACTGCAAAAGTCTGCCTTTCTTCAAGACAAGTATCCAACATAGAGCCCATTCGCATCCAACGACTTACCTCATTTTGCCTCAGGTGGTGGTTTTGAAAAACCAGAACAACGACAATTCAACTTCCCACCCCGCTGGTGATACGGAACTTTTTTTCCGCTGCCGTTCTCAAGAAATTTTTGTTCTTGCCAGCCATTGTGGGTCCTTGAGCTTATCGATAAGCTAGTACGGCCAAACTTTTACCCGAAGCCTCCGGTCCGCGCCGGTAGATTCTGGAAAACTTTCAGTAAGTATCCCCGATTTGCCGTCCAGGGTCCGAACATCTCTACCTCATTCAAACCACCGATTTCGACCCGAGAATCCATACAAGATGGCTTCTGTTATGGCTTTGGGCGCCGGCGCTGCCGTCGCGGCATTTTTGGTATGTTGCGAACAATTACAGGTCTTTTACTTCAAGCTCTAATAACTTTTGCAGGGCCGAGCTGGTCTTGTCGCATGGAGACGCTCGCGAGGTGGCGTTGGAGCCATGGGCAAGGCTTTCTACAAGGGTGGCTTCGAGCCCAAGATGACCAAGAAGGAGGCTTCCCTGATCCTTTCGCTCAAGTATGTCTTTACAATTGTTTTACTCCGACCAACAGTGTACTAACATGTTTACTCGCAGCGAGCGCAGCATGTCCAAGGACAAGGTCCGCAAGGCACACCGAACCCTCATGCTTCTCAACCATCCCGATCGAGGTGGCAGCCCTTATCTTGCGACAAAGGTCAACGAGGCCAAGGAATTCCTTGACAAGAACGGCTAATCTCACACTGCACCGTCACGGTCTCGAAAAGTACTCGTCCAAGTCCCCGGTATTCGAAAATACGTCCCATTAGGACTCATACATGGGCCTCACCAAAATAATTAACGACTGGAGTCTCGACGTGGGCGTATCGCCGCGTGTGTATAATGTACACTATTGTTTCCATAGCGATGGCGTTTGTTGGGTTTAAGAGGAAGCTCCTTGGAGCTGGAAGATGGGATAAGCCGTCGTTATGCTATCTAGGCTGAATGTTGTATGAATACAGGGCGTTAATGACCCGTTCTCTTCTCACCTGTCTTTCGCTCTCTTTGTTACATAAATCATGACATATCGTCTAGCCCGTGTCTAAGCCGTGCCTATCCCGAAGGTTCTCTCTTCAGTCAATGCTGTTAAGCATCTCGTTGCTCTGCTCTTCCTGCTTACGGAGGTGTTCCAGCGCAACCCCCAGCATAGCACAGAGCGTGTAGTGAGCATCGTTTCCTGCGTTGTGTAGGTTCTTGCTCGAAATGCCCAAGTCGTTGAGCACAGTGCTGAGGCCGCGTCCCTGGGTCGAGTCACACCAAGCTTGGTGAATTTCTTGGGTATCAATAGGCTCGGCCAGCTCTGCGAGAACTCGCAGGTCAATTCCCATTGTCCCGAAATAGTTGATGTCTTGTTTCACATCATGTCCGACGATGACGATGTTTCGTTCATTAAGGAGGTACGGGTCCAAGATGGCCATGATAGCGTCTCCTATGTTGTCCTTAGGCGGGAATGTACTTTCTCTGGAAAGCAGTTAGCAGTGGACATTTTCATGAAACAGGATGGTTTCCCTACCCAAAGTTGAAGTTATCGGGGCAGCCTTTGACAAACTGGTGGTTTCTCAAACCGGCATACTCATAAACTCGAAGATGATGAGTCTTGATCATGGGCCACCAGCCACGTCCAACAGACTTAGGGTCGACGCCTTTGATGTCTCTGGTGTCAAGGATTGCGAACCCAATTTCAGAAATGGGGTTTGGCTTTCTTTCGATGGCTTCAACATCGACACAAATGAAAACCACGTCATAACCATCAGGGTCTCCGTGAAGGCCAAGATAACCCAGCGTGTTCCGAAGCATCTGATCTCTGTGTCGTTTCTTCTTCGCAGCCTTTTCCGGGTCACCCCCTTTCTTTGGGATGAAGCCGGACTTAACGACTCGCATCTTGGACCTCCATGTCAACTGATCACGGGGAGGTGCCGCCTGGAATGCGTTGATGTCGTCGGGGTTGATGGTGGGCCATGGTCGAATATCAAGAGAGGTCTCCTCCTGAGATCGCCTCAAGTATCGAGGACGAGGAGTATTTCCTTCGCCAAACTTCATGAAGAACTTGTCGGTGTTGAGGCCTGAAGGGATCCTGAGTGAAGTGTCCAGCTCGAGGTTGAGTTCTTCAAGAAAGACTTCGAACTGCGCAGATGGAACCAAGAGGTAAGGATCTCTGGCTGGCTCTATAGGGTCATGGAGATAGAAGCTTGCTCAGTTAGCAGTAAGAACGACATCTTGGAAGAGTCTCTTACAAGTCCCAGGTTCTCTCGAACAAAATTCTGGTGAAGTAGGGTTTCGCCTATGCGATGTCAGTTTCGGGAAAGAAAGCTTATAGTTAGTAACACGTACACGAGGCTTGTTGACCTTGCCGATGAAACGATCGGGGTACGACACCATGACCTTGAGCGGGCAGAACTTGAAATCTTTGTCGAGTGGTTCGCCGATGCGAAACTTGGAGCACTCCAAGGCCTTCTCCTTGTTGGCCGCAAGTTGGCGTTCTCTGGCGGCATAAGCAGTGTCGTGTTGCTGTTCTTGAGCTGGGAGATTTTTCTCTGCAAGAGCACGCTTCTCCTCTTCGAAAATCCAATCATCGCTCATTACCACTCCGAAGCTATTGTCGGGACCATTGCCAAAGAAATCCTTCGATGTGTCGTTGTTGGCTTGTTCATCGCTTTCTGGCTTATCCACTAGCTTCACGCCCTGGCCTAGAAGCAGCTGGAGCTTGTCCAGTCGCGCTTGAAGGTTTGCCATGACCGTGAGTTCTGCACGAGATCATAGAAGATGAGTGCTTAGTGAGAGAAATTGGAAATGCTGTCTCGAGAAACGGCGTTGAAAAGAAAATGGAGGAATGTGGTGGTAGAGGGAAAGGGCGGAAGTTGGAAGGTTGAAAGGTGGAAGGGAAGCTTCACCAAAGAAGGTGTTGCACGAGCGTGTGGTGTGTGATGTGTGAGAAAAGATGCAAAAAGGCAGCACAGAAAAATATGCCTTTCGTCTGATTCGTCTACCAAGGTTGATGATGATTCACTGTCATGAATACCTAGGTAGGCAGGCATGTAATGGAAAGGCCAATTTTATTAAACGGCATCTGGCTTGCACTGCCAAAAGCAGATGAAAGCTGCCCCTCCGACTACGGTTGTCTGCATCGCTACAAACACCAGCCAAATATTATTTTGATACATGAACACCCATCCGGCTTGCAAACAGCATAGCAAACACATTTGTACATCGTTCATCTATTTCGACTTGTAAAACTACTCCATGTTAGTAAATCGTTGGCACTCATAATTGCAAGACTCACCTCGTCTGCATCCTCGGGAGATATCTCGGACACATCCGATTGCTTATTGTCAATAAGGCCCAGTCGTGACCATCGAATCTTGAACCAGAAATCTCGCCTGTCGCCTCCCAGAGCCCCGTTAAGTAGCTGCTTCTTCATGCCTCGCACAAAAGTGTTGTACAGCCCGGGTTCCTCGAGGTTGATAAGTTCTTCCCGCATCACGCCCAGGCACTCCAGTGCGCGTTGATACTTGTCATCACCAAAGCTTTCCGACACAAACGTTGAAATAATTTCACCCATCTGCTTGGCTGCATCCTCGATTTGAGAGAGCTCCTCGGTTGCGGCAAGCATTTGCTTGAATTCGGGCACCGCATTATTGGGGTTAATTTCGCCCTTCTCCTCTCCACCCAGAAGGGCGTCCACGTCAAGTCCCGAAATAGGCTTGACAGTTTCTCTGCCACGCTTGCCCTTGACCTTAGGTGGTACTGTTATGCCTAGTTAGAAATAATTCACTTTCATTACGAGGAATAAGAACAAACCTTTCTTGACATCTGCTACCTCAACAAGAGTATTCACCTTACTCTGGACCTTTTCAATCAGGTCCTGAGGCGGTAGAGCAAATCGTAGCAACGTAGGTGGAATGTCTGGTACTGTCTTTTCGGGATACACTGCCCGCGATTTCACGGCGTGGTTGATTCGATGAATGGTAGGGTTGAATGTCTCATCGATCGGTACATATTCAGCAGGTTCACTACTAGAGTCAGTCATTGAAGGTGTATAAAGTCAGTTTCAAACATACCCATCTTCGTCCATACCATAGGTCGACAAGTCCATGGCGTCGACATAATCACTCATTGCGTCGTTGAGCTCGTCTGTGGGGAGCAGCCGGTGCTTGGTGAGTGTCTGGCCAGTAACTGTGATCACCCTGTCTAAAGGAGGGAACTGGTAACTTCGGATATCCTCTGCAAATGGCAGTGGAATGTCGTAAAGGCATTCCATATCTGGTTCCATCCCAGGTGCCAGCAACACCAACAGCGGATCTTTGCCATCTTTCGGCACGATACGAGCGATTGCGTAAGACTCAAGCTCGGAGAGAGCCCATACGAGCGATGAAAGAGCAAGGGCGGATTTAGCATCAAACTTGCGAGCTATCGTCACGCCAGTTTCTCCAAGGTTGAGAAAGGGCTCATACTAAAACATCATGAGCGACGAAAATCTGGTAGTTAAAGACGAGCATACCTTTGAACATGGAATGAAGCCAACAATCGAGAAACTCTTCACTGTCTCAATCTTTGTGATGTTGTGTTCCGACTCGCTGATATGTACCGCTGTTCGGCCGTACTCATAGCCCTTGGCAAGATCATCAAACTCGACATCTCGCTTTCCTCCTGGGGCATCCGGGTCATTGACCTTGTATGAACGGGCTTGCTTAACCGCAGAAAACTCAATTCCCTCCATCTGGTCGCCTTCAGCTTGCGTAGCTTCGGATTCTGGTGCACCTTCGGACTTGACAACCACTGTGCTTGCTGTCAAAGGTCGCGCCAGATGGGTCTTGAAGTATCTCTCAACATTGATACTCATAGCAGCAGGGAATATTTGAGGATCTCCAAGAGTAAGTGCGCCATCAAATGACTTGTAAGGTTTCACTCCCTTGATTCTGGGGGTATCGAGCTCGTCAATGGCCTCGGCAATAGTCGCGAAGACACCATCTTGGCAATCATTGGCAAGTGATCTGAGGGCTTTCTCGTTCTCCTCCTACTAAATGTTAGCCATGTAGTTTAAATAGTGGCTAAGAGTGATAGTGACCTTCGTGCCTGGTTTGTCCTCTTCCTTGAAGCCGTAGTCTGGGTCATCGAAATCTACGCCCCTGTGACAGGTTAGAGTTGTAACGGCAAGAAGCACCACTAACTTACAGAATAGTGAGGTGGATGTTTGAGTCGTTCATTTTCTTAGAGATGTCGCTCAGATCATCCGCATCCATTGGCCCTTGACCATCAGTGATTAAGGTGATCTTTCGAATCCACTTGTTCTTCTTGGTGTATGTGTCGATCATATCAACAGCGAGAACAATGGCCGAAATGGCATCACCAGACCATGTGCTGCTCGGCTTCACAAGAGATTGTAGATTTCTCAGGGACGACATGGTCATTGGCCCTATCATCTCTTGTAGCACTGCGATATTCTCATAGCCGTCGTCGTCCTGTAGCTTGTTGTCGGTCTCGTCGGTCCTCAGACCCAACACGCCAACGGCCAGAGTTTTCCGGTTCGCGGCGACAATATCTGTGATCTTGTCCCATACATACTGCATACTCCAGTCCAAGTCTGACTGTGATCTGCCATTGTGAGTCTGGGCCATAGTGGACCCAAGGTCCAAGATGAAGACTGTCGCTTCCTTTTCAGACATCGCGAAGAGCGCAGGGCGGTATTGTACAAAATAGTCAAGGGAGTGAAGATAAGAGCCGGTTTGGTGGCTCAAGTCACAGCTTTAAATGAGTGACACTGTGACTACCTTGTAGGTAGCTTCTCATAATGAACCCCAGTCGCGATTGCTGCCTGTAAGCTCTGGTGCGACACGACGCGCTGGTTCCAGGCAGGCGCGCGATCACGTGCTTCTACAGCGTAACTCAATTAACCAAACTTATGATGATATTCTCACATTCTACCTCAATATTTCAAAATGATAACTGTGAAATGCAGTATTGTTCTCATATACAGACGGTAACTTTCACTTTGCCTGCGAATTATAGTTACATGCTTGCTTTAACGGGCATAGAGTTTGGGTATGCACTGTAGCATAGGTGATGGGGCCTATGAGGAAGAACAAGTCGGTACTGAAATAAAAAGCCGTTCATAGATATACAAAATCGTAAACAACATCACACTTACTTGTCGGATATTATATAATTCGGTGAAGGAACCTTGTGGTAATGGAATGATAAAGCAAAGTCACGTGAGTCGTACATATCTGCGCATCATCAAGGAAACCTCGGCTGAATCACCTGTGTTGAACCTGATCCAATTCTCATCAAACCTCACTCACAAGTGAAAGCATAGCAACAATGGCAAGCACAGCAAAGGCCGTCGCCTTCTCGCCGGCTCCCTACCACATCATAACGTAAGTTTCCTCATTTCAATTGCAGTACAAATAAGCACGCACTCGGGGATTTGATACCCCGAACCCACCACCAACAGTCCGGATTGTTTCGATATCTACAGGACAGGCTAACTAAACAACAGATATGGCACTTTGCTCGGAACTACATTCTTTCACGTGCGTTTCTTATCCTGAGTCACAGTCTGCTGATTTCTTTTCTAACGGCTTGATAGACCTTCATCAATGGCATCGTAATGTTCAAGACGGTCGACCGTCCTAGCTTCTCCGCCATCCAGCAGAAGCTCTTCCCTATCTATTTCGGCATGCAGACCGTTTTACCCGGTATCTTGGCTCTGACGTATCCTGGCAACACTCTCATCGGTCTATCAAATGGTCCTGCTGGCTTGGTGTCTGAGTTTGCTCGATGGCACTCCCTGCTGCCCATTAGCATCATGGCTCTGACTGGCGTTGTCAACCTGACTGTGTTCCTTCCTTTGACAATGGAGGTTATGAAGCAGCGCCGCGGCCAAGGTATGTCAAGCAGATCTTCCATCGATTGTGATGTCATACTAACTAGTGAATAGTCAAGCGGGACGGCAAGGAGTGGTATGCTGAGGGTCCCCACTCGGATGAGATGAAGACTCTGAACAAGAAGTTCGGTATCCTGCATGGTGTCTCATCTCTGTTCAACTTGGTCACTTTTGCTGCTGCTGTTGGATATGGCTTCACTCTGGGTGGTCGTGTGCTGTCCGTTGCAGACCTTGCTTGATCAATGAATTGATGAAGATGAAAATCGATTCTTAATTTATGCTCTAAATTGGTATAAAATCCCACACTCTTCTCGGTCTAGTCTAGCCTCTATTCTGTCGTACAATAGCGAGAATCTATAGTATGTCTAATCGTCGTATCATTATTCGTCGAACCCTTGGGTATAGCTCTTGAAACATTGCGCCAGCTGGTTTTCATGACATGTGATCTGGTACAGCTCTCAGAAAATTAGGTCTGAGGAGATATATGCGTATGACTTGATGTCGCCATTATCCAGATCCATTGTGGTGGAGGCCATAAAAGGCGCGGAGTTCCTCCTTCTCCTTCTCGAGATCTCGGAGGCGCTGGGCCTTGAGCTCTTCCTCATTGTGGGCGAGCTTGCTTCGGCGCTCGTTGGCCTCCATCTGGCCTCGGACGGACCAACGTCCAGGCTGGCGGTCGAGCAAGGCCTGGACGTCGAGCTCATCAATTGGCTTGGGGAAGTCGCGGTTAAGCACAGGGACAGCCTTGTGGGTAGTGTGATCGAAGCCAGGAGTTGACACAGGGGTTGTCTCGGTGGACTGTGTCTTGTGTACGTCGTCGCTAAAGTAGCTGCTGGCATTGTTGGAGCTGGCAGCGACGGTGGTGGGTGCGTTAGCGTTGAAAGACATTTTGTCTGTGTCTTGAGGGATGTCTGGTTAAGAATTGGTTGTTCTAGGAAGAGATTTCTTGTGCGTAGATTGCAGTCAAGATAAGTCTGTGTATGTGGATGTGTTGTATACTTGTATTTCACGCTCGGCTTGCTTGAAGGATCGGGAACGTGTCAATTGTGAAATGATGAAAGGATTTAAATAATAATGAAAAAGCCAGACACTTCAGTTCCGTGCAGACTTTTCTGTATTTATAATTACGTAGGTACCTGGTTGGGTCAGCTTCAAAACTTGTCAGAATCAAGTGGAATCCCCTCTAGTCGATCACGGAATTGGAGCCGTGGGGACCCTGACGAGCTTTAGCTTCAGGGTCCACGGCGCCACGCTTGATACGGAAGCTACCAGAGCGGTGAATGGAAGTTGTATTCCATGCTTCGGTTAGGTGAGTCGGTCTGTTAGCTGTTAACTAGGCCAGGTGACAGCGTGGGAGGCTCGGGCGTAGCGAGGAATCACCAGGTATCATATCACGGATGTAGCCCGTTATCTCCAGACTCTGGGAAATATCTGTTTCCGAGGGGAAAACGGGGAACTCTAGAAACTCCACAGCTGACGATGGCGGCTTAACCATTACTCGTTGGGCGGATCCGACAAGCCAATGGCGGATCCCTACATCATTGAAAGACTGCTCGTGGAAGCCGTGGAAGCCGTGGAAGATTTCGCTTCGCGACAGTTCGCCACACGGGAAGGGTTCGCGGCTCAATCTTTACTTCGGACCAATCATTCGGGAATCGGGGTTTGGAGACAGCGGCAATTGCATCCCGGAAAAGCAGAGATTGTCGGTCCAGCTGCAGGGTCTTTTTCTGTTGCCTGAATAATCATTGGATGTTGCGGCAGATGACCAACGAGTCATGTTATCTTCTTCAATGATATCCATGCTCATCCCTTTACCCTACATCAACATATTGAATACGGGGTTAATGAGAGAGAATGGTTTGGGCATCTTGTCCAAGGCCTATTTTGAGGTTGTAGCTTAGTTGTTTCGTTTCCTGAGAATTTCTCTAGTATCAGTAATTCCAGCTTCATTACATCACAGCATCTTCTATCGCCATGACTAAGCATAATTCGCCGAGTCAGTCGCCGTCAAGGTCCTTCACGATTCAATTATTCTGAATCACCCAAACTGAACATCTTTGTCGATCATTTTTGATAGTATTGTATTTCATCTGTCTAGATCATAATCACGATGGCATCAACACCTAAATACATCAGCGGTGATGCTGCTGCGATTAACGAATTCATCGACAAATTCGATGTGAGTCATTTATCGTATACACGTACATGAGCGTCCAACTAATCTAAATCTATAGGTATTCCTCCTCGACTGCGATGGTGAGAATATTAAAATGAATATCGCGAGCATGTGACTGACTCATATAGGTGTTCTATGGTCCGGTGATCATGTATACGAGGGAGTACCCGAGACCATCCAGTTCTTGAGATCGAAAGGTCGGCTCACCAGACTCATGACCTGAACCCAAGACTGACATCAAACCAGGAAAGAGAACTGTCTTTGTAACAAACAACTCAACAAAGTCTCGTGATGAGTACTTGAAGAAACTCACCAATCTTGGCATCCCAAGCGACAAGGATGATGTATTTGGTTCCAGCTACTCTGCTGCCATTTACATTTCCCGCATCTTGAAGCTGCCAGAGGGTAAACACAAGGTGTTCATCATCGGAGAAGCAGGAATCGAGAAGGAGCTTGAGTCTGAGGGTATTGCTCATGTTGGAGGCACGGACGAGGCTTTCCGACGGGATATTACAAACGAAGACTTCAAGGGTATTGCTGATGGCTCACTTCTCGATCCCGAGGTGGGCGTTGTCCTTTGTGGTCTTGACTACCACGTCAACTACCTCAAGTATGCCCACGCCATGCATTACATCAAGCGGGGAGCTACATTCCTCGCTACCAATGTCGATTCTACGTTGCCGATGCACCACGACTTCTTCCTCGGAGCTGGCTCCTGTCACATCCCTGTTGTTCATGCTACAGGAAAGCAACCTTTGGCGCTTGGAAAGCCTAGCCAAGCCATGATGGATGCTGTCGAGGGCAAGTTTCAACTTGACCGCGCTCGAACATGTATGGTTGGTGACCGACTCAACACCGATATCAAATTTGGTATCGAGGGTCGACTAGGTGGAACTCTGCATGTGTTGACTGGTGTGAACAAGAAGGAGGACTGGGAGAAGGAGGATGCTATCGCTGTTCCCTCATTCTACGCCGACAAGTTTAGCGATCTTAGACTGGCAGAGAAGCAGTAAACATAGATAGACCACAGTATAGATTATAGACTAGGTACCAATGCATTTGCATCAGCTATCGCCATGCCGTTATGAGGTGACGTGCCACCTCGATGCTAATTAGGAATACACATTTCTGGTCCGCAAGCCAGGAAAGCCAGATGCTACAAACACAAAGACCAATTTATGCCTGCTTCTTGTCCTCCATCTTCTGTGCGATCTCGCTGGTGCGGATGATCTTGGGCTGGCGAACAGGAGTCTTGTATGGTTTAAGGGACTTGGGCATGAACATGCCAACCTGCTTCTGGTACGCCGGGTATTCGGAGTACTTGCCAACAGTGATGAGTTCAGTGAGCCAAGTTGAACCTTGGAAGAGGAAGATCAAGGCGGCAGCACCGGTAAAAGTGTAGCTGTAGATGTTCCTGGTAGCAAAGCAACTCCACTGGTACAGCACAAACCAAACCATCTGCTCGGCGGCAAAGTTAGGGTGTCTGCTGTAAGCCCACAGTCCTGAGGTGTTGAAGCCTCGGTCAAGATCGGCTTGGGTGTATTTGAAGTTCTTGGGAACCTTGGCCTCTGCCTGATACTGATGCTTAGCCGCGTGGTAATCTGTTCAATGATTAGACTGGTTCGAATCTGTAGCATCCGAAAAACTCACCCCACTGCTGGCCATCACTAACCCACTCGCTGTAGACAAGGCCAACCATAGCGAGAAAGTAGACATAGTCGGCGATGGTTACATTCTGCTCAAATTTGGTGGAGAGCAGAATGGCGTACGCAGGGACGCAAGAGAAGCTGAATAGCAACACGCTCTGAATGAAAGAGATGAATGTGACGTTGAAAATGAACCAAACGAATCTAGGAACATATTTTTGCAGAATTGCCCTATGAGACGTGAGTTGAATGAACAGAGATTGGTGGGTGGTCAGTATAGGTACCATCGATAATCTTCAGATCCGCGTTCGTAGCCACCCTTGCGCCAGTAATTGTAGGTCAAGCGACACTGCAGTACAATTGTCAGCACCCTCAGACGCTGAGCGAATGAAACAAAAGACCACTTACACTCCAAAGAGTTGTAGCAACTGCGACTAGGTCAATTCGCGATGATGGCACACCAGCAAGACGCGCCCAGACCGCAAGATGTACAACATAAAGATTGGGGAGGATGCTCCACATGCGGTCAACCTGAGAGTAGTTCTTGTTGATCTCAGAGACGACGAGAAAGACGAAACCAAGGGCAATTGAAGCAGCCAAAGCTGAGATGAGAGGGTTCGTGTTGATATACAGCTGCTTCAATACAGCAGGATGGGCGATGTTGTCGAGAATCAGTCTAGGAAGAGCATAAAGCTCAGGAATAAAGGGCTCAACTGTCTTGGCGTATTCGCCGCAGTCCTCGATGGACTTGAGAAATGGAAGAGCCATGTTGTTTACTATGTCTCAGAAACAATGATTGATGCTCAACTTTCAACTCGTTGAACGTGCAGGCGGTGTTTTAATACCAAAGTATGGTAGCTCAAGCACGGCTGGTGATAGCGTCATAGACGTTGATCTTGAACACTAACCAAGTGACACACGCCACTTCGACAAGGCCTTAATCGGGCACCTTCCTTGTTGCTAGGGCTCCCGCTTGTGGGGTACCTTAGCTGAAGCTTAGGGGAGATGTCGCTAACAAGATGAGCTGGCCGGCGGACGCAGCCGCTGTGGCTGGTAGACGACCCGCCTGTAAGCTACTGGAGCTAAGTACCCATTTTTCAACGTCAAGTCTTGGCACGCGATAGGTCCCGGATCAGTTTTTCCTCCCCATCGTGAATATCGTGAGAGTCTAAGCTCTCGAGCTGCAAAGTACCAGTGAACATTGAGGGTACAAGGGATTATCACGAACATTATATCGTATCAACAGGTACACAACCTATCAAGACACAATCGCCTGAGGAATATGGCAGCGAATTACTATTATCGCAACGCGTCGAGTTGACCGTGTTTGGCATCCTGCCTTTGCGTATCGTGCCTGCCTCTGCGTGAACTTCATATGCGCTTGAAGCCTGAGGCAGCCTTTCACTCCTTTCTCGTAATCACTGCAACACCTAAACATATTCCAACCGAGAAAAAAACAACTATTCTAAGAAAAAAATCTCCAAGATGAGAGTCCTCTGTGTGGCTGAGAAGCCCTCTATATCCAAAGCCGTGGCTACTCATCTTGCCGGAGGTCGTGTCGAAACAGTAAGAACACTCTACTCCATGTCGGCTCCAAAAATCGCAGTACTAACTCAATGCTTACAGCACAATACACGGAACAAATACATCAAGAACTACTCGTTCGACTTTGACTTTGGCGGGCAGCAACTGGGCAAATGCTCCGTCACCATGACCTGTGTCACTGGACACTTGACCAATGTTGACTTCACACCCGAATACAAGAAGAACTGGTATTCTCCTCCACCACAGTCCTTATTTACTGCTCCTATCGTTACGAGTGTCAGCGAGGTGAGATTTCCCACCCTGACCAATATCAATTAATGCTGAGCCCCTCTAGGACAAGAAAACAATTGCGCAAAATTTGGAGTCGCAAGCGAGATATGCTCAAGCTTTGGTAATCTGGACCGATTGCGATCGCGAAGGTGAGCATATCGGTTATGAAATTGTCGAAGCTGCTCGAAAAGGCAAACCTGGCATCCAGGTTTTGCGAGCAAGGTTTAGTAACGTGGAACGAGCGTATGTTTCTCCTATTCCATCTTTCAAAGAAGAGTGACTGATTCAAATAGCCATGTTCTATCAGCAGCCAGGAATCTAGCAACCTTGGACGAGAGACAAGTCAATGCTGTTGCCACGAGAATTGAGTTGGATCTTCGCATCGGATATGCCTTCACACGCTTCATTACGAATAATCTGCGGACGCTCGGCGGGCCCATGGAAAAGCTAACTCTCAGCTATGGTTTGTACCCTGTCTCCAAATGCTATGCTTCTTACTGACCATTCAGGGTCTTGCCAGTTTCCAACACTCGGCTTCGTGGTTGATCGTTACTTTCGAGTCAAGAACTTTGTCCCCGAGGCGTTCTGGAGCATAAAGCTAATGCACAACCGGGACGGTAAAAAGATCGATTTCTTCTGGTTGCGCAATAGGCTTTTCGATCGAATGTCGACAGTCATTCTGTACGAACGATGTCTTGCGGCAAAGACGGCAACGGTGACCAAAGTTCAACAGAAACCTACTCGAAAGTTCAAGCCTTTGCCTCTTACAACCGTTGAACTGCAGAAGGCTGCAACAAGATTGCTTCATATGACCGGACAGCAGGCCATGACCATCGCCGAAGGCCTCTACAATAAGGGGTTTCTTAGCTACCCCCGAACCGAGACAGATCGCTTTGATCGAGGGATGAACCTCCGAGCCCTTGTTGACAAACAAACCGCTGATCAGAGATGGGGCTCCTTTGCGCAGAACCTTGTTAATGGAGGTTTCCAACAACCAAGAGAAGGAAGACACGACGACAAGGCACATCCGCCTATTCACCCTATCACGTATGCCTCACCTTCTGTCTTGAGTCATGATGAGGCTCGATTATACGAGTACGTTGCCCGTCGGTTCCTTGCTTGTTGCTCAGACGATGCCAAAGGCATGGCAACCGATGTTGAGCTCGAATTTGGAGAAGAGCGCTTCAATGCTCACGGAGTGATTGTCCTTGAAACGAACTATCTTGACGTGTTTATCTACGAAAAATGGAACAACACGGTCGAACTACCAAAGTTTACAGAAGGAGAGCGCTTTCAACCAACAGAAGCTATTATGACGGAAGGGAAAACAACAGCACCCGGTTATCTTACCGAAGCTGACCTGATCGCTCTCATGGATGCCAACGGGATCGGCACAGATGCCACCATGGCTGAGCACATCCAGAAGATTCAGGACAGGGAATATGTTGCTACAATTAGCCGATCGGGCCAGGCACCGGCAGATGACGAGGAGTCGGACACAGGTCCGCCTACAAGAGGTCGTGGACGTGGACGTGGAAGCCGAGGTGGCAGAGGTGGACGTGGACGAGGAGGCTCATCATCATCAGGGGGGCGAGGCGGAATCAAGGTCTTTGTCCCTACACAGCTCGGAGTGGCCCTGATCCTAGGATTTGATCGAATGAACTTCGAGACCAGTCTAGGCAAACCTTTTCTGCGCAAGGAGATGGAAATCAAGATGAAGGCTATTTGTGAGGGGCGCACGAACAAGGGAGCCGTCTTACAGGAGAGCCTCGCTCAGTACAGCCATGTGTTTGATCAATCGCAAGAGAAACTAGCGGTTCTGAAAGCGGTATGTTCTCTTAACGGCAACACAAACTCGGCTCATCGTATCACTGACCTTAATTAACTAGGCATGCCGCGAGTTTGTCTTTGGCTCATGAGACTTCGGATCCTCGGCTTTCAGGGCATGTAGACCCTTAGTCGTTGCCACATTCACATCTTGGAACTCGGCCAATTCTTGAAGATATTGGTTGGGGCTGAGTTGCCAACTCTGGAAGCTGACGACATAACGAAAGCGTACCTGCACCCCCGTTGTCTCATCTGTGGGTCGCGAAACATATGAGAGTCAACCCCGACCTGAAGCCTATCAGCCGGTGGATCAGTGCACACGTAC
Organism: Fusarium stilboides; assembly: GCA_014822085.1. NCBI lineage: Eukaryota > Fungi > Ascomycota > Sordariomycetes > Hypocreales > Nectriaceae > Fusarium > Fusarium stilboides. The sequence goes on from JAASAY010000175.1 coordinate 143,259, forward strand.
GATCTGGATGATGTGATTTGGGCATCGTCAACGATTACCTCGAAACATGGCAGCGGCATATATCAAACCACCCCTCAGTTGAGAACGGACTTGGCAGCGGGGTTGGCCCAACTGTAACCATGTCCTAAAGAGTCAAAGTGGTGTAAGCATGGCAGTGACGAGACTACTAAACTCGGCAATAGACAGGCGAGACAGGGAAGCGTTGTGCGTCAACCGCCTGGTTGGGAACGAATGGGTGAGGCCTTTTAGTGTGGAGGATCCGGAGCGGGATAGACCGGGATTGTCCACGGCACGGGAGCCAGACATTGCAGTCACCCCGCACACGCGATATCGTAGCCTCGGGCTTCAAGAGCGCGGGGCAACGGGACTGGTTGAGTGAGCCTGTGGCTCTCTATTCCGTTCTGCCTGTTTAATGCGTGGGGAAGCGCCTCACTCGAGAGATGCCCACGGCGCAGCTCAGTCCAACGTGGGGTTTTATCAATGGATGACGGGTCACGCAGGCGCCCAAAGATGGATTTCCTTGATTCGATGAAGTATCAAAGAGGGGAGGTTTCGAAGCCCGGCAGGCCGAAGCCTCCACCATCCAAAGCAGACATCCTGTTGGGTGACGATACCGGCATCAAAGAAATGGTTACGAAGTACAGCCGGTAATGGTTACGGCATTGTAAGTCCAATCATCAAGAAGGACCTTGGCAACGTGATGGTCACACATCAAAGACGGCTTCCTTCGATAATGGGTTAGGACTATAATTCCGATGCATTTGGCACGTCCCATCAACTTGTTTTACAAATGAGAAAGTACGCGAATGCCTCCATAAACTTGAACTCAGCCATCAGTAACAATACGAAGGGTTCCAAGAATGGCAGCGATTACGTGGGATTGGTTAGGATAAGGCTTCGAATTGAAAGGGTCAGCCTACGATACCTGAGTACTTCTGTCAAGCCGTGGTGAACATAATGGTGGTGTCCTATCTTTGGAACCGCTTGTTAGGGTTAATATTCAACTTGACAACGCCAGTAACTACCAGGCGCCCGCTCGGTCACAAGGGGACAAGTTTGATATGAAGCGATTACACAAATGACCATGCCAAAGAAAGGACCGTATGAGCAACATCTCAGAATACGGTACCACGGGACAGACAAGTGTGCGCCCATGCCTTGGATACGGCTTGATAGAAACACGCCCCCATCGCGATGCGAAGAACATGGGATGGCTACTGTTGGAACACGGGAGGCTTTGGGGTTCGCCGGGAGCGTGCCTCTCTGCATGCTTCTAGCCCTACACACTTGGAACAAAGGTTTAAGCCAGCACGCAGGTACGTGTAAAAATGGGCACACAATAATTTCCAGAATTTGCGTTTGCAACCTTGTTGCTTTGTCTCAGTCCTCCTTTTCTCAAAGAACCAAGGGCTCACTAACCATGAGCCGGACGAAATTAGGGCATAATATTGGAAATTGGCCCGGGGTGTTAGCTGGCGCATCAGAACGGCTGCCATGACTCTGAGATTCATGTCCAAGGGACCCCTTACCCCTGTCGATGAATGCTAAGAGGGCCCAGTGAATTCCGGGTAAGGGGGTCAAAAGAAACCCACACAAAACAACGTTAGACATAAAGACTTACATACTTTTGTGGCAGAACTATACTATGAGATGCTTGCATTATTCTTGCATGAGCCGTGTAAATGCAAGTATTTTCTACGATCCGCATGGCTTCCAAGGATCTCCCTGCGATGCATGTCATGACGACCACGTTTTCATGAGAAAGATCAGAATGCCATGACGTTTATGACTTTCCCCTTTAGTTGAGTCACCATTTTGATGAATCAATGAATCAATCGTCAATTCAACCCTATTCACCCAACCCCCTGGGATTAAGCGTCTGTGGCGATAGATGGATGGAATGCTGGCTACCATCATCTGCTGGAGGCATGTTGAATCGCCAACAACCACCACTCCTATGCCAGCACTAACACTAAACTCCAACAACCTATCCCCAATCTCCCAGGCCCCGTGGCCGCTGGTAGGCAAGGCGTTGGCCCGAAAGGGAGCACTTACACGCTAAAAGTGACACTGGTACGGTAACAAAGCTGCCACTAATTAATTGATCCCCAGACTCTGCGAAAATTGGAGAACGGCCTAAACATAACTTGGTGCTTGGAAAAGACGCGTGCCCCATCAAGCCGAGAGATCAGAGCCAGCCGTCGTCGACACGGGGTCCATCGCTGGATCCCTTCTTCAAGCTTGAGAAGCACAATGACGATCGATGCTGGTGCCGCGTTAGTTGGACGCGCCGTCCCGGATTTTGAGGCCCAAATCCAAATGCCCCGACTCCCCCCTCTCAAGTCTCCAGTAACATTTCTACGTGCTGCACATGAGCATATCACGGTGGACTGCATGATTCTCTCCGTGCGCCGAAAACCCCCGATGCCCGGGACTAAGCAGGGCCGGACCCGGACTCGGACCCTGCATCTGCCATGAGGAGTTGTCTGCTTTTCTTATCCATAGTTGACGGAGTAATGAGAATGCGTCTTTGTCATCCGGAAGTTGAGCCGACATTTGATGTTGTCCCAGAGCTAGAGCAATCTGACAGAACCCGCGGGACTGGAGAAAGGGAGTCAATAGCGAGGAGCCCGAGCCACGTCGTGGACGCTGCGCTGAACCAAGCTGGATTTCACTAGGGCATGAAACGGCAGTGTATTTCGTTTGGCTGGTCCGGCTCGCTTCCCCGTTTGCGCTCTGGCCCGGATCCTCTCGTTTCCCTAGACTACCATCTCCTTGGGAATTGGAATCAAATCAAAAGACATGAAAACAATTTCACATGGACCAGCAAAACAAAGGAGAGAGAGCCACTTTGGGCATGGAAGAGAGAACTGAAACGGAATCAAAGGGAAAGGGGAGGAAATTCTTGCACATGGCTTGAACGAACATGTTGGGTTCTAGGGTTCTTCCATTGATCCATGGCTTGGGTTGGTTGTCTCAAAGCACCCCCAAAGCACCAATACCTAGAGTATCACTCAGCAATGAGTGCATATCAGTCTCAGCATTCCCTCATCAACCTTATCAGCAAAGCCACAACCAAGACTAAACCAACGCCCCTTAAACAAGCACGGGGAGGGAAGATGAATGACGCTTGACCGTTTTTGGCTGTGGCTCTAAGTTGTGAAGGTCTGCGATAGCCTTGTGATTCGTTGCTCGAAGAGGGGGTGTTTCTAGTAACCAAGGCGTTTGCGTTGCGCATTTACATTTTTGGGAGAGCGCATTTCAAATTCACACCCACCTTACACCACACTTTCGCTTTCGCCCCCCGTGCCCTCCATTTGCGCCTATCGCTACCTGGACTCAGCACACGCACCGCCTGCCTTACACACCTAACAGTCACAGCAGTAGTGCTTGGGGTGAGGATTGCCTTCCATCAGGCAGGGCACATTAAGTGTATTTCGAGATACTGCAGATACGTACCTACCTTACCTGGGCTACGACTCACACGGGTTCACCTGCCCTTGGCTTTGGTGGTCATGTACTTGTATCCGACCTTCGCAGCTCAAGGCTTCCCTCCCTTTTCCCTTTCTTCTCCAAACAACAACAACACCACTAAAGAAACACCAAGATTCGTATAAGAGTCTCTTGTCACAGTCCAGATCATCACGCCAGCTCTGCCCAGGCCTGCCATACTATCGCCATATTTGTGCCAGCAACTTAGTCTTGCCAGCGCTCCTTACACCGGCTTCTGAATAGGTACGTACCTGATCTGACGCAGTGCGCCGTCCGCGGTGACTCGACCACGAGCCCATCTCCCATGACCACAACTCCCTTTCGTTCCCATCAACCTCGACGTGGCAAAGATCGCGTCGCAATACTTATCTTTTTGTCAAGACCAAATCCGCTGACCATCGTCTCCTACCTACAGACTTGCTCGTTCGGAAGCGCATACCAACAAGACCGACATTCGGTAATCATGGCTACCATGGCAGCGGCTGTTCGTGATATCTCCCAGGCCTCCTCGAGCCGAGACAACTTAACTGCTGTAGCGGCTCGGAGTGTCCCTGCGACTGTGACACGACCTCAACAACCCCTCCCTACTCCCCCCAACTCCATCTCTCCCAACCTGCCGCCTCACGGGCTTAAGGCGCAGATCCAGAAGGCCAAGCTTGAGCCTATCGACTCAGACCTAGACCTTCACGAGTCTTCGGATCGACGCCGATCGATCTCGCCTGCCACCGAGGCCTCGGGTGCCATCACCGGCTCTCTCCTCGCCAAATACCACTTGCCAGAGATCCTGCTCAACCACGGTCCCTTGGCTATCAGACACATCATGGGATACCTGACCACTTCGGTTCCCGGGTTCTCAGGAATTCCCCCAACAAAGGCGCGGAGACTGGTCGTGGGAGCTTTGGAAGGTCGAGGAGGAGAAGGCGGTGGACTAGCGGGAGAGGTGGAATTTGAAAAGGTGGGATGGGGTCGATGGGATGCCCGTAAGCGAGGACAGCCTTCGCGACACCAACAGGGAACACCCCCTTCTTCCTATGGCTCGGGCATTCCCATCAGCAAGAACGGCGGTAGGGGTCAGGACCGGCCCAGACTCAGCACTGCGTCGAGCAACGGAGATTCGGTTCACTTCTCTCATGATGACCACGACATCTCCATGATGGAGTATGAAGCCGATAAAATGTCCATGGATGGATCCGGATCCGCTTCGTGCTCCGAGGCTCCGGACGACGATATCGCTATGAACGACGACCCTGAGGATGCAACTGATGATGAGGACTGGGGTGCAATGGGGGCAGCTGCTCTCCGAGCCGAGTCCTATCCCAACCAGGCGGCGGCCCAGACGGACAGTGGCTTCCGATCTTCTTCTGCATATACACCAGGTGGACTTCGTTCGTTCTCCGCCAGCTCCGGCATGGCGCGTCCACCTCAAACACTGAACATCGACTTTTCGGCTTTGGCGGGTCCCTCCGACGCACAGGAGCGGGAGGCCGTCGAAGCCCTTCTGCAGCTCGGTTCTGTATAATACCTCTCTGCATGCGCGGCGTTTTTGGGGCTTTCGGGATTTCTGAAAGCATTTGATTTTGGGTTGGTTGGCTTGAGAAGAGGCTGTGTCGGCCCACATCCTTGACCGAGGCGGCGACCTCTGGATCATTATTATTCTCACGATGACACGGCTCTCTTCACGTTTTTCTTTTCGGGCTATACTCGTTTTTAATATCGGCTCGGTTTTGGCGTCTTGGTATTCGGTGGCATCCTGTCCCTTCAGAGACGGATGAATCATCGTCGGCTGTTGAAGGTCAGCACATGGGCAAGGTTCCAAAAGTTGGGCGTACACCGAATGTCTTCGGCGACGCCCAAGATCGGATTCATATAATACCCGGGGTCTTATTTCTTTTTATTGAGGGATACAAGTTATCGAAGCATTGGCTTCCGTCACTTGATATGCCTGTCGCTCCATGGGGGCTGTTTGATTCTAGCCCCAAGGCGCATACTTATGCCAGAAGCTTCAGCTTCTGAGCGACACGACAGCACCCTTGACGGGAGGGCTGGTCTCCGATGTTGAGTCGTCTCCTTGGGGTATTTTGCTTTACAATACCCGGTTACCCAAGTTTGGCTTTGCATCACAACCAGATCCTACCACTTCAACACCATGTGGAGGACTATGAAGACGATTATTTTTATACCATTTGTGGGCAGTTGCAGCCAGGTTTTTTGGGCCTTGTTTTTGCAACCTTCTCGACTCTTTGTTTAATCAACTTTTCGTGGGCATGTGAGGCGAGTACGCATCATCAAATAGAGGAGGAAAAGGTGGAAAGGAAACATCTTGGATGGTCCCTAGTACCACCAGATAGGAGATATGATATCATGGCTGGAACCAATTGGGCTTGAACGCTATATGCTCGCCCTCGTCTTTTGTTTGCCGAGGGCACAAAGACTGAAAAAAGGAGTAAAATGAAATTGGTGAGCGAGGGATTAGGTAGCTTCCTGGTCGTTAGTGTTTGAAGCCTCGTGAGCTTTGCCAATGGAAGTTCTGATCTTTCCTTTCCACATGGAGTGTCGATAACAATGACTGTGTGAATGTGAGTGAATGTTTGCTGAATGCTTTGGAAATGAAGAGGTTGGTCGGTGTAGGCCGTTCGGGAATATTGCGGGTGTCTCGTGAAATCGGTTGGGAAGACGGATTTGTTGGTGTTGATGTTGAGAGACTAATGCCGTCAAGATGTGATGACGAAATGACGAGGTTGAAGCTCCGATCAGAGAAGCAATTGTCAAGGCACGTGTGTTTGTAACTTTCAGAATTGAAGCTCGGAAATAAACTGAGTTCAAAGTAGAGCTCGAGGTGGAAAAAGAATTGAGGAGAAGTGAAGTCATTCGATGTGGTGGTGTCGATCATGATCACGTGACTGGTCATGCTCTGAATCATCGTGGACGACACTTTGCATGTATTATGGAGATGGTAATTGATGGGTTGTGTCAACTTGGGTATTCTCAATATGGCTGACATGATAGTCTGGAGTTGATCAATGAGCCGACTTGACCTCTGATTCAAGTTGAGATAGGTTGACACGGCAATTAAACGATATAATATCTCTGGCTGGAAAATAAAGTTATGTGCTTGGATGGCTTGATATTATGAAGGTGTTATATGATTCGTCCGCCAGAGCTTTGGTTTACCCTAATTTTGGCGATCCAATAGACAGATTGGAATTGTCGAAGAGTTTACGCGATCTGGACGCAGTCGTGAACGTTGAAAGTATGCTGTTATATGAAACAGAAAGCCTAGCTGCAGAGCGGATGATGTTCATTGAAATATATACATACCAAGCCATTCATCTTCAAAATCGGGTTACAATTGGCATTACCAGGAAGATACTGTTCAACGTATCGATACAGTGCTTCTTCATCAGGCATCTCTGGTGAATAGCCAAGGCTACCCTAGGTATGCTATCATTTACCCGAACACCCATGAAACAGATGGGAGGCCTCTCACACAGTTGTTCCTGCTGGTCGTTTGTGGAATATGCAACAGGTGAATGATATACATGATCATTTGGGATCCAGAGTAATGTTAAGTGAAGTTGACCACCGACTTAGTGTACTGAGTGGGATAGATCTCCTCAAGCGGACTCACTTGCCTCAGTCGCAAGGTAATGCCATCATGCCAAGTTGATAAACATCGGTAACAGCCGCTATTCTTGGGAGCGCACGTTCTATCTTACTTCACACGGCTGGTCTTGACAACAACATAAGGTGATTTAACAAGTCCCAAGGGTCTTGGCTACAAAGCTTGAGCAGCGAGTTTAAGCTCATGTCCACAAGACTGGGGGAAGAAAATGAACAGAAAATCTGCTACTAGCACTCTTGGCTTTGCACTGCCACGTTTGTCGTCATCCCCAAGACCTTGGCGCGGAAAGGAGTGGGATGCTTGGACAGAGAGGAGTTCTGGGCTGTTTCTTGGTGTGTTCTTGGCCTTTGCTTGGCCTGGAGAGCGAATGGAGAGAGATTGTATCATAGGTGCTTGGCCTGGGGTAATACATACATAGCTATACTTAGAGAGGGGTAGATCATTATTGTGAAGAAGGCGGATATTGCTGAGGGATTTTCCCTGATCAGTGAGTAGCTTTGTGACACAATATTAATTAATTTTATATCTCCCGATCTAAGTGGTAGTTGATCTCTGGAATAATGCCTGGATGCCGCAGGCAATTGAGACGATGCGAGAAGAACAAACCTTATAAGCGCCCAAGACTACATGTTATTTATCTGGGAATTACATGGTAGAGGGAGCATCTTTAATACCGACCCCAATTACGGCGAGAATGTTCTTAGATCCTCGGCGTTGTTATTGCGGGTGACCTTATGGCTGGACAGCCCAGAAGAGCAGGTTTTCTTACGCGTAGATAAAACTGGACAATTCTGATGAGTTTAAAGTCGCTTCTATTTTATGCCGTAGTATCATGCTGCCACTTGATACGAAGAGATGTCTTGGATGTGATGAGAATATGTATGATATCTTGCATGTTAATGGAGTATCAAGAGATGTGGAGAGACCAGAATCATCAAATGCACGACCCGACCCGCACATAGGTCAGATGCTTTTGATCTAAAAAACGTGATTGAACAAGTTGTCATCTTTACTAATGAAATTTGAGAATTCATCTCTGTAATTATGTCAACCCCCTGTAGAGAAACCGTTTCTTTTCGCCCCCTTCTCCTTATTCTTTAACCGAACCACACCAAAAGTTTGGGGTGATCGACCCTACCTGACCCTAGGCAATCAGAAAAGAAGCATAACAAGGGGAAAACGTGGGCTTGGCTCTGCAGTGCTTGGCGGGCCAGAAAAACAAGAAGTCTTGGCCTAGGCGACCGCCAAGGAATCTTGGCCCTCGTCTTGGCAGTCTGGGGCCAAGCCTTGATTAAGATTGGGGCAGGAAGGTCTTGGCGAAAAGTCTGGGCAAAGTCTGGGCGAAGAAAAGAAGGGCAAACAAACCAAGCCAAGAGACGCGTTTTCTTGGAGAATGCACGGAGAAAAAAAAGAGAGAGATGGGCGGAAAGCTTGAGTCGTGTGGGTGCCCGGCTTGGCTTAGGTCACTGGTAGACTGATAGTTTCCCCGAGTCAGTCATTTCTACTGGATGGCAATATTATGCAGATACATTTCAGTTGATTAGTATGGGGCGTTTTCCTCGTTATTAATTAGTCCTTTTGAGTTTGCCATTGTCTTTAAACTTGCGTGCTTTGTCTGATGCTTTTGAGCTGGGCATCGGCAGAGGGCAATTTTAAGGTAGTTAGTAACCCAACAACCTGGGAATGATAGGGACATGGTACTCGGTACAATGGCAGTATATGCCTATTCCGGCAGAGTTTATTAGGATTGACCTTACATTAGTTACGGGGTCTGACAGTTTCCCCCGATAGATCCGAAAGGTCCCAGTGTTATCCAACAGTACCAGTACCGGCTTACTAAATCAGCCTCTTTTCGTCAATCTCTGCATGCAGTTGTTATTGTTTGTACAACCAACACTTGTTTTTCTTGTACGTGTTTTTCGGATTTGGACCCCCAAGCCTCCTTTCCCTGAACCCGACCTTGGGCCTGGGGTGAATGAGGTGAGGTGAGGGTGTCAGGTCAGGGCCGAAATCCCTATGGCTCAGGTGACGGACGACAAAACGCTTGACGCAGAAGGTGGCCAGCTTGTGTGAGGCCCCAATACGGCCAAGACCAATAGAAGCGACGCGATGAGGGGCAGTGCCCAGACTGCCAAGCCTTGGCATTCTTGGCACCGTTCCCTCCGCCTACGAACCCGGCGTAGCGTTGAGGAAAGATACTTGTGTCTGTGTGTCTGCTAGTATGGTAGGTAAAGTATTTCTCGCTGTCGGATACTTCGTCATTTTCGCCAAGACCGCCAAGACTTTCCGCTCGTTCTCACCCTCTTGCCCAGACTTTTGCGTGAATGTAAAGGGAGCGCATTCCCCCCCGTAACTCATTTATCAAAGGTAAATTCTCTTTTGATCATCTCATTCATCTATATCAATCAATCTTTATCTTGTTACTTTTCAAAAGGTTTTGATTGATCGTACCTTGAGATACGACTCTTTCCTTACGTCTTGTTGCAATAGACAAGACCTTTACTTACTAGTCTCACTCTGTCGCCACCGAGCTTTAAGCGCTCCCGGCTCTAAAAGAACCTCCCACTATGTCTCCTCCAGTCCCTGAGCAGAAGCCTCAGCTTCAACAACCGCAGTCGCAGCAACCACAACAACAATCATCAGCAGATTCATCGTCTGGTAGTGCCAGCAATGATTCCAAGTCGGTGACTCCTGCGCCCAGCGCTGCCTCCAACACATCCCAAAGCAGCGCTCCTTCAACATCAAACGATGACAACCTCATCTGCCGATGGAACGCCTGTAACCAAAAGTTTCCTGCTCCCGAGGCTCTCTACGTAAGTCCCGATTGGTTGGTATTGAGTTAAAAGACGGTTACTAACCTTATACAGGAGCATATTTGTGAGCGCCATGTTGGTCGCAAGAGCACAAACAACCTCAACTTGACTTGCCAGTGGAACTCATGCCGAACCACCACCGTCAAGCGAGACCATATTACCTCGCACATTCGTGTTCACGTTCCTCTGAAGCCTCACAAGTGTGAGTTCTGCGGCAAGTCTTTCAAGCGTCCTCAGGATCTCAAGAAGCACGTCAAGGTAAGCAAACTCAATTCCCACCGTTTACTGCGTATATCAAACTCACATCAAACAGACTCACGCCGACGATTCTGTACTTGTCCGGCCATCTCAGGATCCCCAAGGTGGACTCAACTACAGGCCACAGCCTCCAAAGGGTATGTCACAGCTTGATTCTAGTCCACGGCTGTGGTCCTCTGGTTATCCTTCTTTTGAGTCTAATCAGCCCCCAGGCCCTTCTAGCTACTATGACCACACTGGCCAAATGCGAACTAACGCAGCTGCCTTTGCTCACCAAGCCGGCCATCCCACCGGTGGTTACTATGCTCCTCAGCCCTCTACCAACTATGGTCTCTACTTCAACCAGCCTCCCATCAACAACGCACGTACCGAGCACCTCGGCTACAGCGCCTCCGGTGGTTATGACCGAAAGCGCACCTATGACATGGTCGACGACTTCTTTGGCAACGCCAAGCGTCGCCAGATTGACCCTTCATCATATGCCCAGATTGGCCGTTCTTTGATGCCCCTTCATGGCAACATCTCTGTTCCCAACGGTCCTATGGCTGCTACCGAGCAGTACATGCCTCAGCCTGCTCCCGCTCCTGTTCATGCTGGTCCTACTCCTAGCCAGAACCCTCTAGCTCAGCAATATTATCTGCCCATGCCCAGCGCGCGCACTCAGAAGGATCTTGTTCACATCGACAACATCCTCGGCCAGATGCAAGACACCATCTACGAGAATGCTAGCCACGCTACTGCCGGTGTTCACATCCACCACTCTGAGGGCGGTTATAATGGTTACCGCAACACTCCCTCGCCTCCTACCTCTCACCGATCTCCTGGCGGCATGCACGTCACGACTGACGGCTACCAGCCTGTGTCTGCGGCTAGCATGGCCTCGCCTCTGACGGCCATCTCATCTACCGGCACTCCTGCCGTCACACCTCCTTCCAGCTCCATGTCTTACACTTCTGGCCACTCGCCAAGCCCATCATCCTCCGCCATGTCTCCTCAGTCCCGCCACGGCTCGACTGCTTCAGTCATGTACCCTAACCTCCCTACAAGCCTCCCCGCTGTCAACCAGGGCTTCGGCCACTCTGCCACAACCACTCTTGGCCCTAGCTTTGATGGCAGTGAGCGTCGCCGCTACTCTGGTGGCATGCTCCAGCGAGCTCGCGGTGGTCCTCTCCCTCTCCCTCATGAGGACTCGACGAGCGGTGCTTCCACCCCCAAGGCTAGCGAGTCCGCTCTGTCTGTTGGTTCGCCATCTTCAGAGTCTGATGTTAGTGACGCTACTCGCGAGCGTGAAGAGCAGTACGACCGCTGGCTCGAGAACATGCGTGTCATCGAGACACTACGCGAGTACGTGCGTGGACGTCTAGAGCGCAAGGAGTTTGTGGAGGATGGCGAGGTTCGCCGACCAAGCAACGCTGATGCCATGGACGTCGACCCCAAGAGCCCTCAGCCTCCTGCTCGGGAACTGGGTACTCCCCGTGAGGGATCTTCTTTGTACCCCATCCTTCGCATGCCTGGCGCTTAGGTTCCTCCTTGATTCAGCTGCTGGTCTGGCTGTATATGTACTATTTTCATCTATCGCTGTTTAGGACTTGGCTTCAAATAGGCCAAAGCAATGCGGGATATCATGTTTACGTGTTTTTCAATGTTTGGATGATGCTTACTTTTGGGTGGGGTTTAAGGGCCGATGCAATTTCACAGGGACGATGATGTGAACGTCCAATTCTCTTTATGGGTTACTCTTCTTTGTCGGCAATTGTCAGACACACAATCTTGTGGTCAAAGTATGATGGATTATGAATGATATAGGGAAAAAAGGTGGCTCGATTATGAGATGAGATAGCTAGGGTTTCTACGTTATCGAGTGCTATTCAAACAAATCACAATGATAAAAGTGTATCGAAGTATCCTCCAAGTCTTGTCTGGGTTCTATAATATCATGGCTGATGTCACTTGTCTGAAGATACGAGACATGTTACTCGATACGAAGCATCTCGTCGGTAGTGTTGATCTTTGAACAAGATGACACGACGTGTTGAAGGCTACACAAACGTCAGAAGTATTGTACCTGCATCTACCATGACATATGCAGTGCTTATTCTCCACGATCAAGTAGAAAAGACATTGAATCAAGTATTCTCCGACAACCCAGTCGCCTCCATTCCAGAGACAGACGATCCCTGCATTAAGTTCCGTGCTTCCCGAGGCTGAAGCAGCGATCTCTGGCTCCCTGTCGCAGCATAAGACCAAGGAGGGAGATGGCATGTCGATCATTCTGGAGTTGTGTGAGGTCAAACGTCACTGGAAATTTTGTGCTAGTTATGGAGTGAATGGCGGTATTGCAGGATGTTCTTGTTATGCTTACGTTGCTTGACATGTTTTATTAGAAACATTGTTGGTGTTGATGTGAAAGAAGCAAGCCATGGCGGGTGGTCGCCCACGTGGACAGAGGTAAATAACCTCCGCAGGGTTCAGCATCCAACGGTCCGTCGGTATATGTCAACCTCAACTACTATGATATTACCGAGTCAAGCATCAAATAGCTCACCGAGAAAAGGGATACTGAGAATGATGCCTTCGACTTCTTGGCTTGTTTAAGTATGACTCAATTGATTCAAAATCAACTTGATTTTCCCATTTTGACTTTCAATACGAGGGGCTTCAACGTCAGCCCAGGCCATGATATCTGAAACAATCGAGGGAAATGAGTGACGGCATCTACGCACAGAGCCCAAGTACACCAACCAAACCAAAGAATAGACCATCAAGTAGAAAATACCAGTCTCAAATAGATACCACTATGACGAACAAGTCTTGGTCGACGTAAGAATGCCCCGTATTCTCTTGTCTAGTTCTTACTCTGTGTAGGTGAGGCTACTGTACGACGATCAGAGAGGATTAGGTTAGGATTAATTAAGCTTACGAACATTTGTGTTTGCCCCATCCCCTAATCTGCCAAGATGCGCCTGATAGAGTTGGATACTGTTTGAAGGATTTGGGAGGATGAATGTGGGATATTGCGATTGTCAGACATTAAGTAGCCGAGTTGAGTGATCGTCAACCGGGGAAGGGAAAGCACTGTTTCATCAGCCGGTGACGCTTGCCCAGTTTTTGTTTTGTTCTGATGCTCTATATACTTAAGGAACCCTGTTTCCCGTCTTTCTCTATGTCATTGTATCACGGCCTATTCTACCTATATTCAGAGTGTATCACGAACAACGACTGCTGTTCACGCACACTAACACCTATAACAACCACTTACCTTGCAACTTATTCCCTTCAACTCAACCAGACTTCTACTCTTCATATTCTCCTAACCTCAACTCAAAAATACATTCATCATGCGCTTCTCTGCCGTCGCCGCTCTCCTCTTCAGCAGCGTCGCCCTCGCAGCGCCCGCCCAAGACAAACCCATCGACAACGCATGCTGCTGCTGTGACAGCTCGCAATCCGCCATCGTCTGCAGAGAAGACATCAAGGCAGAAGACTGCATGTGCGCCGCCGTGATGTGTCCCGCCAACGCACCCACCGTCTGGTCAGCTTCTACTTCTGCTCCTACTGCCACAGCTGCCGCCGTTAAGCGCGAGGAAGAGAAGAAGCCCAAGACAACTCCTACGCCTACTCCTGCGGCTGAGCCCTGCTGTTGCTGTAACATTTCAAAGAAGGCTATCGTTTGTGAGGTGCGTGAAGAGGGCGAGGATAACTCGTGTGTTTGTCCCATGGTCATGTGTCCCTCTGGTGCACCGACCTTGACGGTTTACGCGGGTGCTGAGGAAACAGGAAATTAAAATTAAACGAAGGAAAGAAACGTTGATGGGGAACACTCCATCCATATCCACTTTGAAAGCTGGATACAACGCGTGGTTGTACCTTTTACTTCTTGATGTATATTCTCTAGGGTTTCGGTTTGGTATAGCAAAAACTTGGTTTCTATGAAGGAGCAGAATGAGACAAGGTATGGATGTCCTCAAGTAATCCTACAAAAATACACTGAAATGATCATTCAGCATCACTCTTAAGGCCTGACTGCTGTTGGGAGAAGCTCCTTACTCGTGACAGTATTTAAAGATTAGAGCGTGGGTATATGGCCAAGTTCTCGATAGTTACAAACACTACCTACCGAAAGTCAACAACAATAACAAGCGACTCAATCCAGCAAAACTATGGGGCATAGCTCAACTTTCCAAGTTTAGATCTCTCTAATACTTCTAGCTCAACATCTTTAAGCTTAACAGCCGGTCAACGCCAACGCCAAGGGTTGGTATGCGCCACCAGCGATCAGACGACCAATCAAGAGACCGATATACTACAACACTCGATAGAAGAGGCAATCTCAGGAATGCAAATGGGATGGCTGACACTCCGGCTAAATGCCACACCAACCTGCCTTGCGAATTAGCCTACAAGACGTTAGCAGCACATGATATCACAACAAGTTTCAGTCAATGGCATCAAAGAGTCAAGTTAGACGTGAGGATAAGAAATTATACACTATCGACTACAGATAGATATAGATGGTTGCTACTCCAAAGTGCTCCATATGTCGTGTCCCAAGGCTCAACCCCATGGAAAGTAATAGATTGCTGTGTGAACAGTGTTTTGCTTAGGCCCATGTTACCCATCAGCTGCCAGAGTGATTCAAGGCCTCTCCTATTCTCGTCTCCTCGAGGGGCAACACTGTCGCCCTCTCTCCACCTCTTTTTGTTCATTCATTGTATTCCTCTCCTGAGGCCTTGAACCATGGCAGATTGTGACTATACAAGTCGGTGGAAGGGAAAATGGAATATGCAAAAGTGTGATGAGGGAGGGTCGACCACTGATGGGTAGCAATGCGAAAATTAGACCGCAGCGTAAACGGGTATATAGTAACGGGTCATGAAAAGTGCCGTTGACTCTCCGGTTGCTGGATGGCAAGGTCGAGCCATAAAAGGCGGGTTAGTTCGCTAATTTTTGATGGGAATAAAGTCCCGAAATGAAGAATCGTATTCAAAGCTTTGTCGTGACAAGGTCGTCCAGACGGCTCCAATATGCATCGCCGGCGACGAATGAAAAGAAAGAGAAGCGATAGAAGAAAAGCATCTCTTTATTGGAATTGAGTACGGTCCTTCTCCTTGAGGCCACCGATGTGGTCCATGTCGATCGAGTAGAACTGACCCTTAGCCTCCTTCTCGTAGGCGGGCAGCTGCTCGTCGTTCATGGGCTCCAGACCGACGGCCGAATTGTCGCCAACACGGACAACGAGCACGCGGCCGCTCTGCTGTCGGCCCTGGTCGTCCTGCTCATCAGGGAAGGTGATGTGAATCTCTGGGACATTATCGGGAGAGTAAGGAGGAGAGTTGGGGTTGGCAAGCATAGGGCGGCCGTCTTGGTTAATGACAAAGACGCTGGAGCGGCCGTTGTGTGTTGTCTCGATGGTAAGGCCGCGGTGGTTGGTGAATCGCTTGCTGTTGCTGTCGTAGTAAGAAGGCAGGCCGTCCTCCTCACATTGGAGGGCCTGCTGCTTCTGACGACGAGCGCGGCGGAAGAGGAAGAGGATGGCGACCAGGATGAGGCCGAGGAAGACAAGGCCGAGAAGGCCGAGCATCAGGTTGATCATGTTGTCGTTTGAGCCGTCAGAATCAGCGGGCATGTCGTCGGATCGGGCGACGAGGTTGAGGATTGAAGGCATTGTGAATAAAGTTAAGGTTGTATGTAACGTGCGTACAACAATAAAGTTTGGGTTCGTGATAATGAGGGTTGCTTCCGTGTACAAAAAGAACGAATGTCAACGGTAGTATCTAATCATGATATCAATGTCAGCAAGCCATTTCATGGCCAAAGTACCACCGGCGAGAGCGATTATGTCGTGCTGTGGCGGTCGTCAAGTCCATCTGCAACGCATCCTCCAATATTGCAGCCAACCGCCATTCCGTATCAAGGCCGGAGAGGTACATCTAGACTCATCAATCGGCCATTGTTGGAAGATGGCCAAATCGGGGCCATGGCAATCCACCTATTCAATGCATGCCATGACGTGTTGCAGAATGACGACCCAAACAGACAACGACTCTCGAAACAAAGGTGGCAGGTGGAGGGTCAGATGGGACAGAAAAACGTACGCCAGGGAGAGGATATCGCCAATAGTCGGTTGGTGAATGCCTGGCAGAAACCGAGGTGGTTGGTGTTTGCTTAGTGCGTATAATGAAGGGAGAGAGGGGGTTGGAAAGACCGGACGGATATCAGCTGAAAGAGTGAAGCTGAAAATCCAAGAAAATGGGTAACAACAAGATGTACTGGAGCAAAAACGATGCCGTTGACGATATTCACAAACTGGCCCGCGAGGATTGGGGTTGAAAAGAAGAAGAAACAGAGTGAAGGGAGCGTCCATGGTTTTGGCTGGGGAGTTGTTCATCCTACCTATGCAAAGTACAAGGGCCCCCCGGAAATTACAGCGCATGGTAGTGGAGGGGCCACTCGGCGCTCCAGAGGCGCTGGACAGGCGCTAGACCATTGTTTCCTTGGTTCCCCTCAGGGGTACCGTCGCTGTAATTGGCCGCTAGACCAACCAGCGTTGGTGTGCTGGGGCAGAAGAGCGCTGCAAGCACTGGCTGTTTGGTGAGAACGGGTGCACTTTTCCTGGTGAGGGTAGGAGGTGCGGGGCGCCACCGCCAGTTGGTGGCATCAACAGCCAATAGGATTTGCGCAAGCGACTCGCCTGGCCCACTTACATGGCATTCAATGTCGTTCTCGGGGTGGTCTTGACTGGGACTGAACAGGAGATGGAAGCTGTTGGCTCTGAATCGTTGTTCCTTGTTGCTTGTTGACCGCAGGCCCCCTCGGTTCTTCAACTTGGCTTTTCCAGAGACTGGATACTGGCTGGGATTCGCTGCATTCGACACTCATGTGCTCCTGGTAGGCGCGCGCTTTATTGGCTGAGGCCGTTTGTGTTATCCCCGCTTTCCCCTGCCAAGCCACGGTGAGAGCCTGGATGCTTTTCCAATGAGACAGGGCAGCGACAAGAAGAACAAATTCTGTTTATCGATAAGAGAATAGGGACTCGATGCGTCTGCTGGATTGGACTGAATTCTTTGTGCTCATCTAACACATCTCGAAAGGGTATAGAAGACACGCGAGAGTGGCAAGCATCGAATTCGACGCCAATGCAAGGTACGAACGGTTATCACACACACCAAGGACAAGCTAAGCCAGCGCCACGACGCTTGCGAGGATAAAAAAGCAACCAGGACTGGGACCCTCAGATTTGGTTGAATGAAAGCGAAACGCCTCAACCGGATGCGCGTGATGACTTTCTTCAGACGTCGCATAGCCACTTCCTTTGTCGTCTTCTTTCTTACTCAACATGCAGAGTAAGCAGACAGAGTACGCGTTCGACGATCGGCTGCTTCTATTTCTAGCGAGACGATCGGAAAAGGAAAGTGTCCAGGGTCTGCAGAGCAAGCTCCATCCATGTTCGGGAAAAGGGCGGGCACGCAATCGATCGTTCCTTGCATTTCGTTTCTCTGGTCGCTTGTCCGCCTTCATTTTGAATGGACCCAATTGCCCCAATATCTGCGCTATTATCCATGATAGCTTATACAATCAGGAGACATATACCTTCCCCTTTCTTTTACTTTCAAATTCTGTTGTCGGGTTACCCTGCACAGAGCTGGGAGACTGGGGCTTTGGTGACAAGTTGCAATAGTTTGGTCGGCCCCTTCTTGCCTTTGCTCTTCGCTTACTACCGCGGGTGAGATGACAAACAACGACATGCCCTGGCTGCCAACGTCACTCAACGTCTTCCAGGATCAAGCACGCCATGTAGAGAAGCACATGCAGATGTTTGCTCAGGGGAAACAGCCAGAAAACATGATTGCGTGACGTATATGGGCGTACACATCATCCTCTGTCAGGTAAACTCGTCGCAAATGTTCACCTACAGTGGTACGTTTGCGAAGCACCTGACAAACACAACCACGCAGGACAAGGATTAGTACCGAATCTCTTGGTTAAGTAACCCTCAATGCTCTGGTGTCTGGACTATGCTCACCGTAGCTCCCTACACCAGGACTTGACTCGATAGTCTTGCGATCAGATAACATCTTAGTATAGTAGTCAGTATTCCTAGTTTTCTACTTTAGCCGACAAGTAAATTGCAACTATCGTCGCTGGCTAGTCGATCCCCCAAACGGGTTGGTTCTTATTAAGCGATATTATTGCTCACCTAGGACTCGACGATATGTCCAGAGGTGTACGACAAGAGAAGCAACTGCCACGGCCAAGCATCATCTCGGAGCAAAGTGCACGAAATGCAGTCTTCCGATGAGCAGGTCGCCCGCTATCTGCTGACAACTAGGCCGAGCCATACACTGGAGAACCTGACACTCTGTTCGAAGGCTATGTGAGCCTTACACAAGCCGCAGTGTGTCAGTGAGGACATGGTTACCGGGCCAGAGCGAAACATCATCCAAGTCAGTTTTGTCGGTTTGATGGAATGCAAGACCAAGCACACCACCACCTACCCAGCAAAAGAGGTGAAACATGTTCGCACCACAACACGCAAAGTTGCCTGGGCCACGACTGATGACAGTTTAGCATCCATTCGACACAATCTCTTGTACGGAATTTTTGGGTCTTGGTGCGTCATTGATATATTCTTTTGCCGTAAAAGTGACAGTCCAGCAGGCAAGACTTGACTAGACGAATTGTTCGAGAGCTATCATTCTTGCTCATGAGGCAGAATCCATTTGCGTTCGAGTGTGCGCCGACCAAGGTCGAGTAGATGAGCGAGTAGGCGGTACATACGCGAGAGTTGTTGTTTGTTCTATAATATTCATCAATTCCAGAGGGCAGAGTCAACTTTAAAGGAGACATATTGCCCTGGAGATGAAGGGGTGCTTGATCAGGGTGAGCAGACTTCACGTCAATATTGACATCTATTTCTCCCTTGCGTTACGGGATAGTGAGCGTTAAGTTTTGCTCGTGTCGGTGCAGCTCGAGGTTTGGCAGGGGGCGTCACTCGGTCCCATAGTGTTCATTGCGTGTCTTTTGTGATTTTGCTTCCGTTGCGTCGTGCTTGAAAATCTTGCGGCTATGGATGCCGTAGAGTAAACCAAGAAGCATGAAATCCCGCGTTAATAAACACTAGGTGGGTGCGCTTTCTCCCAGGTGGCGTGCTCAGCAGGTCTCTGTGTTGTTGGGCATTCTCGGACCCTTTTATCTTTAGGTGTGTTGGGACAGTGGGGGAGGACAATTTGCACTTTTCTGTGACTCAAAATATTGCTCGTCTTCTATGGATGAGGCGAAGAACACGGCGTAGCTTAAGCAAGGAAAGGCCGAGACAGTATTGTTTACCACCCTTCAACCTCGAGCCATGGGCCCACCAGAACGAGGTCTTAAAGGCATACAGAAAATCACTTTTATACCACGAGACACCGACTTTCTTTAACTAGACAATAGAGCACAATACCTTGAAATATTTACATGCATTTTAATATTGGCGTTATGAACTCACGTACCCTATACTCTCAGATCGTACTGTTCGCATGTGGAGTTTTCTGCATTTCCCAAGTGGCGAATGGCGAATGACTCAAAAGCTGAAGGATAAACTTAAAAGCAGTGAGAGATATCGATTGAGAGTTTGTTAAGCGAGTTCTTATCGTTGACACAGAGCATCATTAGATGAAGATGGAAAAATCCTGACCCGTCATCGGACGTGATGCTAAACAGCCATCGATTTATTTATGCCAAAATATCTACTATAGTATAATAACTATAGTATAAACTACAATTAGCACACAAGCAGAATCTGGAGATATTTAGTATACTTATATATCATATGAAGAATGTTTCTTTAATATTATTATAGTTTAGATGGAATCTCGCGTCTGTTGTTTTGTGTCCCCGTAGCCCCCAAACTCTCATCCCTCCCTGATTAGGATTTGTTTATGCGGGTGATGGGAGTCTAAACTCTGTTGGGTTTGGCGTCACTACGTGACGATCTAGGGGCTGCCCGCGCCGTCTTGGCTTGGGAAGCCCTTGTCTTGATTGAGGCTTGAAGCATTAACACCATAATCAGCGATGGTGTTTGTAGGCATTCATCACCGCCAGTCTGCCACTTGCTCTTCTGCTAGCCAGAAAAACTGAAGAAAGATAAAAAAAACAATGAAAACAAGCGACTGAAGTACCCATACGGCGAGGAAGAGGCTCATGCAAAGCAAACCACCCAGCCTCCTCACACACAAACTTTGAAGAAGTGAGTCGTCAGTATCAAGGCAAACCTTCATGTCACTCTCGTGCAAAACACAGTTCGTACGACATTCGGGAGATGCGAGACCCCTCCTTGTGCCAAGTAGCGAGGCAACACAAAGATAGCAGGCAACCAGCCAAACACTCATGCGGTTCATGTGCGGTTGCAGCCCGGCCTCGGGTTCAACAATGAACAAAGGAGTTTGACACAACGGTGAGCTGGTCGGCAGAGTGATTGATAGATCATTGAGTATCACTTTGGCTATTCGACAGCGTAGAAATACCCTGAGCATTAACGTGCATGCCGTCAAGACAGCTTACACAAGATACACCGACTAGGCACAGAAAATGGCGTTGAAGGTGATGTGTGTATGGCAGATTTTGTTCTGCGTTGGGGAGTTCTGGAGTGGGGAGTTGCGACAGTAACAGAACACCATTATGACTTTGATCTGTGAAGCATTAATTAAGAGCTTGACCCTCCTGAATTTCCTCTTCCTCTTGGCACTTTTTCTCTGATCCGCTTCCCTCCTCTTTCTCCGCCCTTGGTATAGTAATCCATCATCCCTAAGCCAGGCTAGCTATCCAGCTTGACGGGATATAACAATCTGACCGTACACTATCGTATCCTACACTGCAAATATTGGAGCTCTTTATCTGCCTCCCTGATCGTCCATCGAAGCTATTCAACCCTCCCTGCCCGAACCGACGACCCTTGTTGACGGCCCTCTTTAAGCATATCCAGACTACTCCCTATACTACTACACCTCCACTCTTCTCGATATAACAAAGGCTACAGGCACACGCACTATCGGCCTTGTCTCGCCCGTCATTCCCCATCATTCCTCAGTATAGGCTGTACACGAGTTTCTCTCCCTTAGTAGCGAGGAGAAACTTAAGTCAAGTCCTACTTTGTCGGCGCTCACTTGCTGGGCCCGCACATTCCGAAGCCGGTGTGCAACCTCGAAGTGCGGTTTGCCCTTGATTCCATGGCTCACGGGAGACTACATTTCATGTAAAACCGCCCTACGCCCGCTTGATTCGAGCTGTCGGTTGCCGCATCTTCTTTGCTCACACTCAAACCTCACGAGCGTCTACCACGCTTTCATCCTGTCGGTCCTTTCCAACACGTCTTATCTTGCTTCGCCACCACTTCTAATACCTTAATCAACATCTTGTCAAAAATCACAAAAAAAAAAAAAAACTTGTTTAAGCAGAATAAACTTCTGCTCAACAATCTTGTCCTAAGGTCACTTGGTCGAGATCACTATTATCACACCGTATCGGCCACGTTTGTCGAATACTTCCCACGTCGAACCTACCGGCTCTTCTTTGTTGTACATTCACACTACTTACAAACTCACCTACGATACCGTCGTCTGTCGCCTCTTGTACATGTCGCTACAGCTTCGCAATTAATATCCCCGACCGAAAACCTATACAGAGCTCCGTCGACCCTGGCCGATTCTGTCACATAATTTCTCCATCGTCTAGGATCTTGTTACATTCCTAAACATATTACACACACAAACCCAGTCATACATACATACATCTGGGGCGCGCGGCAATACACACCTCCCGCAAGCTGAGCTTCTTTCCCTTGATTGCATTTTTCTCTCGGCTATACAAAAACCTACCGACGTCTATACTCGCTCCGAAGCAGCAGGTGGAGATAACTCAACGCATAAGTAACTACACAAGCTTCAAATCTGCACAAACATACTTTCTGTCTCTGGTGAGTGACTCAAACTCTTGCTGCAAGTCGCGATTGTGCATTAAGGTTGCTTGTGCATCAATTGCCACGTCGTCCTTGAGATGGTATAAAAAGCCAGCAGCCAACCCCCAGTCCCACGATCTCAACCTCTCAGCCTTACCCACCCACATTTCCAACTCCGCATTCTTCGAGTGCTTCGATCAAGAACTGAATTGTGCTGACAAGCTTTTGTTAGCAACAGAATCTGGATCTTGTTCTCTCTAATACTTACTTGCGTCCGTCGACTTTTATTCATTGTCAGTATATTAAACACACCACTGCACAATAACAATCGATTTCCCCATACCTTATTCTTCAATATTACGATACGACACATACACACACAGCACGCAGCCAGCTACATCTAATCAGAAAACCCGTTCCCCATCTTGAATCGCCCCTCCATCAGGAGCGTCCAAGTCCAACGACTACCGAGCCCCAGCTTGAGCCCACAACAAGCGTGACCCCTACTAAACCCTCTTCTCCCTTGCGCTAGAACGCCAAATCCTAGCGTCAACTCCTGCAATCCCGAAACAACCCCAATTCTGGACTGTGTTCTCGACCACCAAGTTAATATACCAGAATCTACGGTCCAAGACGATCGTTGCCATTTATCCTCAGCATCAACCACGCACTTGACGTACAAACATCATTATGGCTAGCACGGTAAGTGATTTCAATCTCCTTGATATACTCATCCACTCCCCACATTCTATACCTGGTGTTGTCCTGTAGTGCCCTGGCTTGGAGCCCTGGACTGTCCAGGGAGTGCGACGTCAGAGGTGCGCTCGTGTGTCTCAAACCAAATGCGTCAGACTAGCGCACGTCCGGATTTGCTGCCACCTCGAGGTCTGGTCTGCGACCAAAAAAATGACGGGGACCTAACTCGAGTTACTGGCTTTGCTGTCCTCCATACCATCCATACCTTATGCACGACAAACCAAGCCCTGTACAAAGCACACATCCTCACAACATCACGACGAAATATTTGTTGCCTTCTTGCGTGGTGCATCGTATGCTGATATCACTTCGTTCTCAATAGCGGAGGAATTACCCCTCCGATCTCGCCATGCCCGCAGGACCTAGCGATAGATTGCAACAGCCGCCCATGCCCGCTCCCACTGCCTTTGGCGACTACAACACCACCGCCTCCAACAACATTTGGGCGACTCAACCTTATCAGGGCGCCAGAGACCGCTCTATAGCCCCAAGACGTATGTTCATGCTATCCTGGCTACCCCACCCCAAACGTCAACATGCTCACATCCAGCTTAGAGAATGGCGAACTTTCCAATGGCCCCAGCGCTCTCAACGCAAGCAACGGACCTCACCGATGGAACAGCTTTTCCACGTCACGATCGCCCAATTCGTCACCGAACAGGACGCGAGATGGAAGTATCAGTAACGACCAGCTGGCCTCAAGGATGGAACATTTGATGTTCCAAGACAACGCGAACCAATACCATACACATAGTGAATTTGAAGACCTCAGGAACTCAATAAACAGCTATGGAACAGGCCGGGACACCCATACTGCCTCTTCACGGAAATCCCAATCGTCGCCGTATGGTGGCTTCGTTCCATCTCACACCCCGAGCAACTCAACTCAGTCTCAACGCCCATTGCTCAGCCAGACGTCTTCATACCAAAACCAAGCTGCAAACCACCGTGCTTTTGCCTACAATAACAACCAGACCCTTGACGATGAAGCCACAAATCAGTTCCATCAACGGCTGAATTCTACACCGGGTTTTCAATTTAACCCTAGCACCCAATCTTGGAGTCATGGGGGCACAGCACAGCCCCGTGCCAACGGCAGCTTCAGCACTAGCAGCATGGATCTCGCTTCTGAGTCGTTTGTCCCCCAGCTTCAACAAGCTCACCGGGGATCTATCGACCACATCTCACCACATTATCCTTTAGAGCAAGGAACCAGCCCCAGAACTCACACGCCCAACGCACATCTCTGGAACAGATACCCCAGTCGTGATAGCAGAGTGATCGAGTCGGAGCGGCGCATGGCAAATCAACAGCTACCACAACAATATGGGGCCATCTATTCAAACGAGTTTGCCCCGTATACCAGCACCCTCAATTCGTACATCCATGATCCTACTATGTATACTCAGCGTTTCAACACAATGTACATGAACAACTACGCGCTTGGAGGACAAATACCGATCCAGACAGCTCAAGGGCAGGATTCATCCAAGGGAGTCCGCAGTAAATTCTTGCAGGAGTTCTCCAAGGACTCACGGTCCAATCGAAAGTACGAGCTGAAAGATATTTACGGTTATATTGTCGAGTTCAGCGGAGATCAGGCTGCATCGCGGTTCATCCAGGCCAAGCTAGATACCGCTAATAGCGACGAGAAGGAACAGGTCTTCAGCGAGATCTCAGGGAACGCTATTCCACTGATGAAGGACGTTTTTGGAAACTACGTCTTGCAGAAATTGTTCGAGCATGGTAACCAAGCGCAGAAGACGTTTCTAGTTGAGAAGATGAAGGGCAATATGGATGACCTATCAGCCAGCAATTACGGTTGTCGCGTGGTTCAAAAGGTACGTTGTAGTGTGTCTTCTTCAGTCGACAAGTGGCTAACTCTGGCAGGCGATGGACTTTTGCCTTAATGAGCAAATAGCCGAACTCACTCAGGAGCTCGAACCGAATATCCTCAAGCTGATGAAGGATGAGCATGCAAACCATGTCATTCAGAAGATGGTTCAAGTCGTGCCCCAAGAACATACTACCTTCATTGCGGAGGCATGTCAGGGGAATGCCGCCGATCTCGCATCCAACAAATATGCTTGCCGAGTCGTGCAGCGAGTGCTGGAACATTGTTCTGAGGAGCGAAGGACCGCGCTCATGGAGCGTCTACATCGCTCAATGGAGGAACTTACCGGGCACGAGTATGGTAATTATGTCGCCCAGCATGTTGTCGAACATGGCATCCCTGAAGATCGGGACAGGGTCATTGAGCTGGTCATGAATAAGCTTCTATTTTTCTCGAAGCACAAGCATGCATCCAACGTCGTTGAGAAGTGCATTATCGAAGGCTCGCCTGAACAACGTACTCGAATGCGACAGCAATTCAGTGCTGTTGGAGCGGATGGATCAAGCACATTGTTGCAGACACTTTCGGATCCGTTTGGGAACTATGTCATCAGTAAGTGTTAGCCATGCCTATTTTTGCATCATTTGCTAACTCGACACAGAGAAATTGATCGAGACACTCGACGGCGCCGAAAAAGATTCGTTGATAATGGCAACCATACCTCATTATTACACTTTGAAGAGTGGCAAGGGCCCTTCAAAGTCTCTCCAAGCATTGGGGGAACTTCTTGGCGTTGAGGGCCCGGCCCGTAGACTACAGGTTGACGTCGAATCACGTGGGCCGACTCCAGTTTTGACGAACGAGACCAACAGCCCTCAGAGCGACGCCCTTCCGAGCGCCAATGCCAGCGCCATCGGTGTTCCGTCCACTGATATCAAGAAACCCTCGACGGCGGCCCCGGGAGTTGCCGATGACGAGGCATAAGTGGTGTCATGAAATCGACCGCGCCAGCGGGATTACCTATGCACAAGCAATTTCACTTCACATCTTGTACTACAAATGGATTGGAAACGGCCATCGCAAAGGGCAGGCGCTTTCTCATGGGATACATGTCACCGTTGTAAGGTGTATTAATGCAGCATAGGAATGCACGGCGCTGAGTTGATTGCCCAGCGCGTGGCCTGGGGATATTGTTACGGTTTATTACTTTGCACATTTACAGCGGTCACTGGTTTAGGGTACACCAGGTAAAACGCGGGAAAACAGACGATATGGTGGACACGGCCAATGTTTTACGGGAATCAAGCAAGAGATCAAGATTGAAAGGCGATAGGTGTTTTTGTTTGAGGGGTTCTGTCTGTTTTTGGTAGTTCCGCTTGGGTTTATACATGGCACTGCAGGGTAAAATGTCTTGCTTGGGTCGTGGACGACAAAGCGAGAATCACGGCTATGGGATATCACAGCGTGAAGCAGACAAACGGGTTGTCTTTGAATAGGCCTAGAAAAGGAGGAAAAGAAAAGACGTAGGATGGCGACTATATAGGTACTTGGCTTACCTTAGCGAAGGAACAAGAATAAGCGTAAATAAGATCGGCCATTAACCTGAGCCAAGTACCGTGTACTATCTGGGGAAGCTAATAAGCGGCCGCTGATAATTGTAGTTGAGTTGACAGTATCATGACTACTACTTGGTACGTGATGGTGTTTACTATATCCCTGCGGCTACCATCGGAAATATATAAGGTACAGTAATTTAGGTACGTACTCTAAACTAACTGCTTTTAGTGGTAGCAATGACGCCACGTGCAGATTGGAAGCCAAGTCACTTAAGCAGGTACGGGCGATAGCCGATTCCGCTCCGAAACTATCCTTGGGCCCTACCTAGGAAAGTAACCCTTAATTTACATCTTTTGTTAGGTAGTATGGCACTTTAAATCTTAAACAACAAACACAACAATCCCATTCACGACGATATTGTTTCTAATCTGGATCCTGTTTCCATGATTGGACCACCCCGAACTCGGTAGCCATTGCTGACCCTCCGTCCAAAGTCCACTCTAACTCTCACTCGCGGGGTCCTTGGCCTTTGCCCGCAATGACGGCCGCCGCTCGGTTGACTTTCTTGAGTCCGCAGGTGCTGCGTGGACTGCGTGTGAAGCCTCGCGCTGCGGCTGGCTTCGCTCGCCATAGAGGCACTTTTGCGCGAAGAAGAGGGAAAGCTGTTGAGCCTCAACCTCTGCAGACGGATACGATCCCAAAGCTTAATACCTCGCACGCTCTCAACCCCGGAACGGCTACCCCTTCGGAACCTAGCAAGACCACGAGTGAAGAGTCGCCACAGCCCACATCGTCTGACAAGGCAGCTCCAACGAGTGAAACACAACCTACCGAATCAACGGACGGCAAGCCCCAATCTAAGGAGAGCGAGTCAGCAGAGGAAGAACGAGCCAGATCAGCACGGGAAGAAGCCAAGCAAAGCGGCCCCCTTGAAGCAATCCTGCACATAGAACCTCCTGAAACAACCAAGACAACAACGACGAGGCCAGGACCAGCCATGTGCCCACCTCCATATGTTCACCACTTCGACAGTTACTCCCTTGTTAGGCAATTGCAAGATGGGGGTTATTCGCAGGAACAAGCTACAACGTCGATGAAGGCAATTCGAACGCTGCTCGCAGAAAACTTGGATATAGCACAGTCAACTTTGGTCAGCAAGAGCGACGTAGAAAATGTGAGATCTTTTTGTCACGGCTATCCATCTGGATGGAGCAAGGAACAACAACGGCTAATGGCTTTACGCAGGAAACTTATCTCTTCACAGCAGCTTGCTCAGAGCTGAGCACCGAGATTAAGAATAACCGAAGGCTTGAAGAGGAGCAGTTACGACAGCAGCGAACGCACTTGCAGCACGAGGTCGATATTTTGACACAGTCACTTAACCAAGAAGTTCACACGCTGAATGATAACGTACGAGGCTCGTTCAACGATCGAAAGATGGCTGTCAGGGAGGAGCAGAAAGTCGTGGAGAGCGCTGTAAGGTTTCTTTCTGGCTTCAGCAGGACCATTTGACTCACATTGTTGCAGGTTCAACAAATCAATTACAAGATCAGCATTGTGCTTAGCAGCGATGCCAAATCGGAGATTGAGGCTGTACGGTGGATTCTTATCCGTCGCTCGGTCCTGGGTATACTCTTCATGGCGGTTCTTACCCTTGGCACACTTCGATATGCCACATACGTTAGCCACGAGCGACAAAGGGAAGCAGATCGAAATAAGAAAGAGGAGGAAGAGAAGCGACGAAATGGCGGTAAACAGGATCGCGCAACGGATGCTGATGCAATTGCGATTCTGGCTGCCAATTAAGGGTGGAGAGAAAGGCGAAGATGAAAACTACAACATATAGGCGAACGAGCACTTTTCCTTGGGATTTATAACCGATACCCTATAGATTTTTCACTTGAGAGTAAACCAGACTCTCATAACAGGCGAGGATGGCTGAAGGAAGCTGCCTTATAGGAAATGGCAAGTGGGAGGTTTCATGAGTTGATGATCAAGACGATGTTGAGTATACACATCGCACCTACAGACACGACATACATACAATTGGCTTTGACAAGCCTATTTCATAGACGTACATAAACAAACATATTGAATATACAAGACCAGACTGTCTCTGGATTTCCTCAAGAGCAAAAATTGTACTTGAAATAATCGCAGCCGTTGGACCACGTGCAATAAGTATTCTACATGAATTACCCCACGCGTCGCCTTATCGCCCGTCGCGTCTCCCACAATCCACCACCAAGACCAAGCATCACCACCACCATAATTCAACAAACCTCACACCAATGGCACCCGATCCGCAACCCGACCCCTCCGCGCCAGCCGAAGCGGCACAAGAGCAAGAGCAAAACCAAGAACCACAACCACAACAACAAGACTCCAACACCCAAGACCAAGACCAAGAGCCCCCCGCGTCCCCTCCTCTCCCCCAGCGACACACAGCCGTAACACCCGGTCCCCGCGCAGCGCGTCTACAAGAGCTCTATGCGCGATCACTCAAGAAAACACTTGGGAAAGTCAGCTGGGATAATGTAGCGGGATGTTATCCGACTGTTGCGAAGAGGGCGGAGGGCGTGTTGAGACAGGTGCAGGGACAAATGGTTGATAAGTTGGGGGAGAAATGCGAGGTATGTCTGGGAGAATTAATTGATGTGAATATTACTAATAAGGAGGGGTGTAGAAAGAGTTTGAGAATATTATGGTTTCGAGACAGGTTGTGCCTAAGCTCAATGATCTGGAGAGTCTTATTAGCGATGCCTCGCGCCGGCGCGCGGAATCGTCAACGGCAGAACAACCAACACCGTACGTCCCTTTTTTCAACTCTATAACTACCATATACTAACATCTATCTAGACCTCATCTCCTCCCTCCATCAACTATCCTCGCCGCCCACCTCACACCGTCCCTCACAGCCCACCAGTCCCAACTCAACGCCCGCCTGCAAACGACGCAGTCGCAAAACGCATTGCTCCACGACGAGGTGCGGCGCCAACGAGAAGAGATACGAACACTGCTTGATGCCCTAGAGGCTGTTGTCGCCGACGTCCAGGGCGCAAATGACGCGCTGCGCCCGGTTGTGGACGACGTTGCTGCTGAGACGAGGCAGGGGATTGCAGCTGTTGAGGCTGCTAGTGGTGGTGGGCAACAAGGAGCGACGACATGAGCGGCTACGGGGATTAAGGAATAGAGGAAACCAGGTAGCATTGAGACCGTGTCCGCTATGGACATGGGAATGGATTCAGGGAGTCATAGGGAGGCTATATGTGCCAAAGGCATTATGATACCATCATTTTTTATCTTGTATATCGGCATTTACGAAGCAATGTTCACACATGACCAAACTTATTACTGCAAAGAGCCATTTCTTGATATGTATCCTATGCAAAGGCTTCTATGTACAGACAGCACCATCCCCAAAAACATATCCATGTGTATATACGTGAAAGCGTGCCGCAGCCAACTGTATATGCAAAAAAAATCACGCAGGGCAAGGGCGTGGTCAACCAAAAACCCTGCCGTGTATCGCTCCCCATGTCAAATAGCACGAGATCATGACCAAAAACAACAAAACAACTTATAACTCCGTTCCATGATCGTAAACACTCATCACTAATGGCTGATGCAGTCCCCAACTATTCATGCGCCAGATATGCAAAGTACCTATGTACGGTCGTAAGAAAGAGAGATCCAGAGGAGCAGTGCCTCTATCTCTGTATATGATATGATCGGTTGTTCTAGAATGTAGATGCCGAAAAATGAACCATGACAAGATGGAATCCATGTGTCGTGTCGAGTGGGATGTGGCCGGTCCCTGTAATGTCGTTCATATGAGAATACTCATAGACTCGGGTATGAAGCGGTGATAGAGTAGGTACGTAGGTAGGTGATAGAATGCCGTAATATGTGCGTATCCATTTGGCCAAGAAACTCAAATAAGTCGGTTCTCGGTATGTACCGTTTGCCAAGCCCCAAAGTAGTCGATCTCACCATAGGCAGGCGGTAGGACCCTGACCATGCGGCCTGTCGTCCAATCAACATAGAACTTTTTGCCCTTGCTAATGATGTATGGTGTTTTGCGGGGGCTCCTGAAGAGTAGATTGCTGTAACACAGCTTGGCATACAATAGGTCATGAGCACTTGACCACTGATGTTCCGGTATCCATTTTCCGTCAACAGGGTCGATGCCCATGTTATTATATGACGTGGTACTGAGACGTCGTGTGAGATCTATTCGCGGAGGAGGTTCGGTCACATCTTCTACATCTCCTTCAACCTCCATTTCGGGCTCCAATCTGGTTTGAGACTCTGGAGCCAGAGCTAGGTGTGATGCCGAGGAACGGCCTTCAGCCGTTGTTGCCGAGATTTCTTCAGACCCTCCTTCGACTCCCAGCTCCGACAAGTCGATGGCTGTAGCGGTAGGAGATTGGCCATGAAACCAACGGATTCGCTGTATTCGAGGAATGGACATGTCGCGAGGGAATTCCCGGTCTTCCAAAGGCAAAGCGATATCTATGGCTGCAAACAGCCCTTCAAGCCACTTGTTAAAGGTACTGAGTTCGACACAGCATAATAGGAATTGGTCGGTCTCTGCTCGGACGCGGATGGTATATCGCCGCCTAAATCATGTTAGCAACAGTAACCCCCAGTCTCGTGACACCACAGCAAGCATGATAACTTACTTCTTGTAGTCGGCAGCGATACCAACATCCGCATACAAAAGGCTGTACGTCTTCTCGAGCCTGCCCTTCTTTACCCACGGAGGGTTATCGGGGTCAACTGACGGTCCGTCATCGCGTGTTCTACCCCAACTCCAAGCCTTCTTGGTTCCATATATGCTGAGTGCAGTACCGTTCAGACAGACGTAGACAGGATACCATTGGCGATCTTCGGCCCTTTTTATCAAATTTTCGATTTCGTGTTTCTTATCAAAGACACCCTCCAACAATAGTGAATTCTTGTACTCGGGGAGTTTTTCTTTTCCTGTATCTGGATGGATCTGACTTTGGCTTTTGCCGCCCCCGCCAGTCGCGAGCTCTTTCCCCTTCTCCAAACGATTCCCATCATGGGAGATAGTCGACGTTGTCGGCGGCGGATCTCGCTCTCGCTGGTACGGAGGCGGCTGGGAGGGTCGGCGCGGGCTTATCATGACACTTTGGTAATAGAGGTCCTCCTCCATCGAGACACGCCGCCTGAGTGGCGGCGAGGTAGGAGCCGTCGTGGATGATCCATCGTCCTCGGCCGTGACCCTGCGGAGGTCCATTGGGGGATGACCGGACTTATATGAAGTCGGAGAGGGCCCCACGACCGGCCGGTGCGGAACGGGAAGGGCGCACGGGGTGACTCTGTGGTCTGGGGGCGTGGACCTCAACGAGCATTGAGCATAGGAGTCTCCATAGAGGACGGTAGACGGAGGAGGTTGATCATTCCGACCCGCTCTAAAGTTATGTGGAGAGAGTTGGAGGAAGAAAAGCGAACGAGCCAACAGAATGCTTGAATGAGAGGATCAGAACAGTCAGCATGGATCCTCGAAGAGAAGCATCTGTCGTGGAAGAAGGTCGCAGGGATTCGTAGGTTTGAGGATCGTGGATCGAAGGGGGTGTGAGCCGAGCTGGAAGACGGGGTTGACAGGATACTGGTAGGGCCCAAACCAGACGTGCCTCCGTTCGGGGTATGGAAGCGGAATGGAAATGCGGCGGCTCTTTTGTTCGGGGTGACTAGGATCGAAAAGTCAGGGCAACGGTGACCCAGAGCGACGTCAGCCGTTTCAAAAGGGCCCACGCTGAGTCTGAGTCTGAGCCGGGCGCGGAGGATTCAGATGAGAGTGGATCGAAAGTCGACCACAAAGCGAAGAGAAACGTGAGGGTGTGTGATATTGGACCTGACCAAAGCACCGGCGCAGAGTGGCGAGATGAGGCTGCTGGCTGCAGTACTGGACACTACCGTATTTTTCGAGAAAAGCGATTTCGCCTAATTCGAACAGTCAGGTCAGTCACAATGGGGATCTGATGCGACAGAGCCTTGATTGGCTTTTGGACTCGGCCGGGTTGTGGGATGTGGATGTGATGCGATGCGATCCGCACTTTTGAAGTGAGGACCAGCGTTGGACAAGCTACTGTACCTAGAATTAGATGCGCCGAATTTCCGCTGACTGCCGATCCCGCGTGAATGTATTAGTGTGTCTTTGTTTAGCTCCCCTTTCTGCTTGAAATACTTCCTCGCCAATATGTTGATATGTAGGTAATGTTGAAGAGTGTAAGATGCAATGTGTATGGTGGTGCCAAGTCCAGGGTTCTCCTCCTTCCCTCTCACGTTTACGATTAGAGTCGCTTCAAGGGGCAAGGTCCGGACCGCAAGTGAGATGTCGATGTCGGGGAAGGCGCACCTTGATCGTTAAAGCCCCGGTATCAGGCAAGCACGACACATGGCATGGCTTGCTTGACCTGCCTCTGTCACTACCAACAGAGGCCAGTAGCCAGGTCAGGTCCGCATGTTGCAGGTTCAAAAGGACCACCTTCCCGCCAAAAGGTCCCGCGACTGGGGTCTCACAAGCCCACAGAACCGCACGAGGAAGTCGCAAGCCCACGGCCCCACCGTCCTTCAGCCAGAGCCGCTAGTCCCGGATGGGGAGGTAGGAAGGTACGGCCGGAAAAACGGCAACGCAAAGAAACAATGAAAAGGGTCTCTTGGCAATCACGGATGCTTACTTGCGAAAGACTGTCTCTCCACCGTCAATGCGGACGCCATGTATTGTATCCGCGAACTCTATCCTGAATATATGTTGTTCACCGACTATAGTCTTGGTATCGCGATAGCAATTGCCGTGCCCAGAGACCAGGGCAATAAATGATACGAATCTATAATAGGCCGATAGAGTTCAAGCCTCGATACGTATCTCTTCAACGTACATACGCCACATTCAATATCTCGGCCGGGTCTCGACTTTGATATCCGGGGGCTCGTCGCTTAACATGAGACCTGCAAGTCATTCTGTTAGTTGATAGGACGTTTATTAACCCTTCATCTCGCACAAAAGTCCTTGAACGGTCGAGATATTTTCGGTCTTCGTCAATTAATCCGAGACGCCGCATTGCAGCAAAAAACAACCAACCAACAAAGAGGTACCTGGATGCGTGACAAAAGTGCCCTCTCGCACAACTCGATTCTTGATTCGCTCCAGACTCCCCGACAGCAACTTGTAGGCGAACCAGACTCTTGGGTAAAGTACGTACCTGTTCTTTTCTTTAGACAGGGCAGCTTACCTCATCTCTTCAATATTCAAAGGAACTTTTGCCGCCGCCATTGGCACCTTTGATAGCGGCCCCTCTCCGCGTCTGGGGTCTGGCTTTGTCTTCTCGGCGTCTCTTTTTGCTTTGAACAACCGATAGCTCCACACTGATCATTAATATAGGTATTTCGTGACATTGACATGCACTAGAATGGCTGCTAGTATGTCGCATTTCTGACTTTGTTTCATGCGTGTGAAATCAACGAATCATTCACAAAAGTGCATCCCCGGATACTCACTCTCCTTGTTAGAAGTAATACCTCATAGCGAAACCTAAATGAAATACTACGTTTAACACGGACCCGTCACCCTCAAAACAGCCCGGAGCCCCCTCATCTCTTACCACACCCAATCACCGAATTGCCTTTGCTGTTATTGGAAAGCGGCCCGTGGAGTGTAACGACATTTCCGGGCTGTCTCCGTTGAAACCTCCCGTCTTACAGTCCATTGACTTCCTACAATGGTTACAGTTTCAACACACAAGTCGGAGCAGGGCCGACTAGAAATCTCCGTCGCGATTGTTATGCTGCGTTACAGTCTTTGCGGGGTCAGCATACGCAAGCTATCGTCCGTTGTGACGACTGATGATCAAGATAATCTCTAGCCATGCCATGGATGCCATGCACGAGGGGGGTAAGTATTGTTCCGCCTGCGACGTCGGCAGTCGATTTGGTTCTGGACGATCACGCAAATCTCCCACGGTAATCATTCCCCCGAGAACGAGTAAGCCTCCTGATATTCAAGATGGAATGCATGTAAATTGTAGAGATTCATGCCTTATGCCGATCCTTGCTTAATCTCTGAGCCACCTGAAAAAGTACCGTGAAGTCTGGAATATTAATTCAACGTTTATATTTCACAAGCCAGTTACATCACTTATACACTGGCATAAACCAAGCTACTAGCAATAGAACAAGCTCATCACGATGATCGTCTCCCGTCTTGGCTGCAACCTTTACTCATCTAATGTTATTCTCTCCAGCCTCTTGTCTCATATATCGCTGATCGCCCAAGCATATTCCCCGGATCTCTCGGCACTGGCCTCACCTCGTAGAACTCTCCCTCACATGACTTTTGGTCTTTTTTTCTCTTTTCCCCTTGGGATCTGCTTTTAGAAGGTCCCAAACATTAACCGGGGAATGGAACCTTTTGTTTCCCCATACGCGGCGTCCCCGGAATAGGACACGCCCTGGATCTTCGGGTGATAGCGCCCGACCAACCGAAGTCTGAGCCAGAAATCGCGGCGTCCCGAAAGAACTTGGGCTTAAGCCGAGAGAATCATAGGTACGGCTACAAGTTTACGCTTAATGACAAACTTACCAACAGGGACTATGTAATTATTACAAGCAAGTATCCTCTTCTCTGCAAAAGTCCCTAGTAACTGGCTTGGCCGTATGTCAGTGCCCTCCCTGTTACAAAAGAACCTTGAGGAATACCAACAACTCCTTCGCATAAAGCGAACGAACCATTCGATGTACTCGGCCCACGAGGCTTAACAAGCTTATCCTCGGGCTTGCGTCTCGTATAATCAACGTTTCACTTTAATTGATCAACCTCAAATGTCATCGTCAAAAAGCCTCGGTCTACTAACATGTTACGTTACTTGGCATAACAGCATCGGCATCACTTGTTGATGAAAACTCTGCACTCACTTACTACATCTGGCAGCTCACACATTGAATACCAAGATATACTGATCATTACTTGCACAGTAAAAAGTACAGAACATGGTCCCTGTAGGCCTCTTCACCCCAGGCCTAGACTGTCATCCGTCTTGGTCAACTTGCACTGCTTCAGTATACCCATCAATGTTCTTCTGCCCATCCGGGTCCCGCCTCTATCGCCCTTCCGTTCGCTTTTGTAAGAATATACACGGTCATTAGAAAGTAATGATGCCAAACCAAAGCTCCCAGCCAAGGACCTTTTCCCCGTTTTCGCTGAATCCATAACCCCATCATTGGCTGAGAGGATTAGATGCAGATGCAGCGCGTAAACCACCGAAACTGAAAAAACGAACAATCATGACTCCAAGTTCCCAACTCCATCCTTCCTCCGAAAGGGAATACCAAACTCCGCCTCCCCCTCCTTGCCCTTCCTTCTGACCATCCGTCACACATTCTTTCTGTCCTCCCCTAGTCATTTGATGTTGGTTAGACGCCATATAGGAGGCGATGTGATGTCTGGAGGTAGAAGCCCTGGTTAATTGCAGGACTCCCTGTAAGCAAACCGCAACGCGTGCAATGATATGCTAGTCTCACGGCTGCCACGTTATATATATGATAGTTGCAGTTGCTTAAGCGTTCTGAGACTGGGCACCGCCACGGCCACGAGGAGCACCACCTCGACCACGGTTCTGGCCAGAGAAGTTTCCTCGAGAGCCTTGGCCGCCAGATCGGCCACCCTCAGCGCCTCCACGGCCACGTCCGGGCACTGGGCCTCGGCCGCCGTAGCTGGCACCACCGTAAGCGTTGGCCTTGGGGCGACGGGCCTCAACAACGATGTTCTCGCCGTTAACGGTATGAGGGTTGGCAGCAGCCGCAGCCTGGTATCCCTCAGCGGCCTTGTACTCGACGAAAGCGCAGTTCTGTATCATGTTAGCTGCTGCGGTGCAGTCATTATACCAAAGTTTTAACGTACCTTCTGGCGGTTGATGTCGAAGTAAGTCAACTCGCCAAAAGCAGCCAGAGCGTTCTTAAGGTCGGCGTCCTGCACCTTGTCTGTCACGTACTTGACGTAGCCTAGAGTACCCTCCTTCTCAGTGGGAGGAGGTCCGGAAACAGACTGAAGTCGGTTCTGTCGCTTAGAGTCACTGCCAGCAGTCTGCCAACCGGCGCTCTCCTTAGCAGCAGCCTCGGTAGCAGGGGCATTAGCAGTAGCAACAGGGGCAGCAGCAGGTTGAGAAGTAGGAGCGGCGGCGGCGGCAGGAGCAGGAGCGCGGCTCTGGGCGTTTACAGGAGGAGTAGGAGTCTTGGGGAGAGGAACGACGGGCCTGGGGAGGGCAGCGGCGGCTCGGCTAGCCCAGGTCATCGGCTTAGGAGGACCAGCAGGCTTCTCGGGAGCGGCAGGAGGTGCAGCAGCAGGCTTGGACACGGGAGTAGGGCTAGGATCCTTGGGCTTCTCGGGCTCCTTGACATCCTCCTCAGCAAGCTCCTTAGCAGCCTCGTCGGCGTCCTCAGCGGGAACCTCAGGCTTGGTCTCAGGGACCTTGGCCTCCTCAACCGACGTATCCCCAGTGAGATCCCCAGTGACGCTACCGTTTAGAGTCGCACTATCCTTAGAAGTGGAAACCTCCTCGAGCTTGTGGTCGACAGCCTCGGGGTCAAGCGCAGGAGCCTCGTCCTTAGTCTCCTCGACAGACTGGGGGGCTTCAGGCTCAGCAGGAGCAGCAGGTTCCTCGACTGCGGGGGCGGCAGGCTCCTCGGCAGCCTCTTCAGGGGCGGCAGCAGATTCATCATCGCTCTCCTCGTCGATGTATCGCAGGATATCGTTGAGGACAAAGTAACCGGAGGGCTGCTGGGCGAGAACAAAGGTCTGGACGAACTTCTTGGGCTCGGCACCCTTGTTGGAGGTCTCGCCGATAACCTGGATGACGATATTGTCGAAGGATGCCTGGGAGTCGACGTTGGATACTCGGACCTTGCAGTCTTGGAAATCGAGGGCCTTGATGCGTTCTTGGATGGCCTATTACGTTGTTAGTAGCTGTTTCCAAACTCAATTCTAACATTGATAAATACCTGTCGGCCGACAGAAACGTTGGCAACCTCAGCTTCGAGACCGTAGACGAATTGCGAGCGCTTGCCGTAGAAGAGCTATCAATCTAGTTAGCAGGGTTCACGCGCTCAAAAAGTCAGAAGAATCATACGTGGAGCTTCTCAGGCGACTTGCTCAGGGTGGTGTAATATTGCTCCACAAAGTACCAGCCGACCTCATCCTTAGACAGGTTGCTGTTAGCAGAGGCAGCGGCGGTAGCAGAGCCATCGGCAGCAGAGGTAGTGGGAGCTGTTTGTTGTTGGTCGGCAGGTTCCTTGTACTGGTCCTGTTGGGCAAAGTTACCGTTGGAGGCCATGATGGCTGTGTGTTGATGTGAAATTCGAGATGTCGAGGGTGATGTCGGGGCGAAAATTAGGTCGAGTGCGCAATCGGCGAGCTCTTTGTGTCGCGGGAACGATGCGGACAAAGGCGTAAAAACGTCAAAGAAACAAAGCCCGAATTACGGATATAGGCTCAAGAGGGCGATCGTGTTCGGTCGAAGATGAAATGATGTAGTCGAGTCAAGTCGATTCGATTCGAGCTAAGTAGGGCACGCCTGATGACAAACCGGGGTCAAGAGGGTTCGCGGATGGAGGCGGCGACGATGTGGAAACGTGAGGGGTGGCAAGGGTCGAAGAGATTGATGAAAGGACTCGAGGCGGCTGGGACGTCGAATGAGAGAAACCCGGAAGAACAAGGGAGATGTAGAGCTGGAGATGGAGAGTTTGGATGGAGAAGAGGAGGAGAAGGGTCAAAATGGAAGCGAATTGTCCAAGGGTCTTTGGATTGAGATGATGAGATGAGGTCCGGATGATGTGGTAAGTCAAGTTACGTTAGTTGATTGTGGAGGAGTTTGTGTGTTGTGGGCTAAACCAGTAAGAAAAAACCACTGCTTTGCTTTGATGCTATTTGCTAGGGGCAGAGCTCTCGAGGTAGGCGCCTGGTCTGTGCGTCACCTATGTCCGCGATTCTCGGAACGGGAAGCGAGATAGTTTTCCCGAACGCCAAGTCCTGATGGAACTGGCAATTGATACCGTGATCATGATATTCATTAAATTCAATATACCATACATCAGCTGAGTCATGACTGAAATGGTTTGTGAAACCTGACCTAACTGCTATGCATTCCTGCACTCTTCAGTTCGTCCCATGTCCTATATAACTAGTCTTTCAGGGATCTTCGCGTCAGCATCATGTAGCGTTTTAGCATAGAACCCTGTCATTACTGCAGTCAATGCAAGCTATTTGCTTTACATACTTGAGTATTTTCGTGATAGCCTCCTTATATAAAGCTTAGTTACAACTTGTACATTTTCCTCAAGGATGGCATGTTTGCGAGATCGATCTTGAGCTTGATGACTTACGGCATACATTTTGAGAGTCCAATCATGAGTTACGTCTTAACTTCTGCTCTCCCATTATTGTGTCAGTTCCTGGGCTGTCTCTTTTACCAATTGACCGCAAGAGTTATTACATGCGCTACTGATACCATCATGTTCAGACTAGCATCGCTAGCTTCATTTCGAATGGCTCCTGTATATCACAGCGGTCTTGACCTATAATTCAAGGATGCATCTAACGTAAGTCTTGTCTTTACCAGCCATGAAACCTTGATGCTACATGCATTGGTTATTTTACCTGGGCTAATAGTGAGGAGAGCCGTTGATATTCGTTAGATGCACTATTGGTAAAGCGCATGGACTCTTCTCAACCATGTCAATCCCACCACAGATCGCTCCAGTGGAAAACGATCAGTAACAAGAGATTGTCACTGAATTGACTTTCCCACAACTTACCGGGTTGCAATGTCCGTATATGTAGTTGGGTGAAGTTACCGGATTAGTAGGTATAAAAGCTCGAGGTGAGCGGAGGACCCCTGCAACTCGCCTCGGTGTAAACCAATGCGGGGCACCGCCCTTGAATTTTTTAGGTCGCTGATAAGATTGTGAATTTTTTTTATCGCGGGCCAGACTTTCTGTAGCGGGCGTTCAATTCAAACCACCACGCAACAAAACCAAACTTTGCCATTCTTCTTGACGTCGGAGCACCAGTCAGAATCCCACAAGTCAAGGAATAACACCACATAAACATCAGCCAAAATGCCCAAGTCAAGGCGCGCGAAGGTCGTTCACCTCACCCAGGTCTCAAAGAAGACGCGCGAGAACAAGGACAAGCTCTTCCAGAACATCCGCGATGCCGTCCCCGAGTACCAGAACTGCTTCGTCTTCAGCGTCGATAACATGCGAAACAACCACCTCAAGGATGTGCGACGTGAGCTCTCCGACAGCCGGTAATGCCCCTCCGCCTATGCTTCCTTTCGCGGACGGTTTAACTAACTGCTTTGTCTGTGTATAGCCTCTTCTTTGGCAAGACAAAGCTCATGGCCAAGGCACTCGGTCAGACCCCCGAGGAGGCCATCGCTCCTGGAATTGAGGACTTGAGCCGCTACCTTGCTGGCACCGTCGGCCTGCTCCTTACCAACCGCCCCGTTGAGGAGATTCTCGCCTACTTCGAGAACCTTGCGCCTGTCGACTTTGCCCGCGCCGGCGCTGTGGCCACCCGCGACTTCTCTATTCCTGCCGGTATCGTCTACGCTACCGCCGGCGAGGTTCCCGCCGAGCACGATGTACCTCTTGAGCACACCATCGAGCCCGAGCTGCGCCGTCTCAATGTGCCTACCCGCATGGTCAAGGGCCGCGTTGTTCTCGGTGACGAGTCTGGCCAGGGTGAGGAGTACAGTGTCTGCAAGGAGGGTGATGTTTTGGATTCTCGACAGACAAGATTGCTCAAGCTCTTTGATGTGTGCTTGAGTGAGTTCAAGGTCAAGGTGTTAGCGTAAGTCACGAGTCTTATTTGCCCTTGACAAACAAATGGAGCGGAAACAAGACTAACATGCTCTAGGTACTGGAACTCTGCCAACTCTGAAGTGACAGAGGTCAATCCTAGCGCTATGGAAGAGAATTAGACGAGCATAGGATTGGGCTCACAAAAACGGTGCTAGACGTTGGGTTTAACATCTTCTGTTTGAATGACTGATACCAGCATGAAATTTTTATGGGATCTCGGCGTTGAGGGCCATGGGATATGGAGGGCATCATGTTTTACCAATTGGCCCACCCTTGAATGACAATACGTACTTCGAAAACATTCACACACGACTTGGTGCTTTTTTTTTTAAACTATTATTGAACACGAAAACTCCTAAGTGATACATCAGAGTCGGCCTTCTTGGCCAGCCTAGGCGACATTTCGGGGGTCAGCAGGTCACGGAGTCCTTACCCTGACCTTACCTATGTAGCATGTTATGGCCGGTTCACCGCCGAACCTACTCTCCCATTTTTGCCCTCAACTCCCAGAAAACAAGTAGACTACATATAAAGAGGGTTACCTGACACATTGCGTTGTCCCAAACCCGTCAAAATATACCAGGGAGTGCCACCCAACAGGTGGGATTGCTGTCAAATTGGCGAGTTAGGTAGACAGCAGAACAAGTGGGAAAACCTGTGAATCCAGATTGGACAGGTGCGTATAGTATACTCCCAAATTGCTTCGGATCTCGTGGTTGTCGATGAGGATGGTGTGCTTACCCTTTGGTGGAAAAAGGGATACGAATTAATGACTGGAAGATATGATCGACAACCCACCACACGTGCGTCCAGGAATGAAGGTACTGGTTTAGTAGCGGCGCAACTTTCGAGGATCCTCGTAACCACCATCAAATCCACGCTTGCGGCCACCATCGTCGTCGCGAGGTCTGTCGTAGTCCCGGTCCCTTTCGCGATACCCACCTTCTCGTCCGCCTTCTCGTCCACCTTCTCGTCGGCCGATGGGTTCCATGTTGCTTCCGGTGCGTCGGTTCTCGCGTTCTCCGCCGTATCGACCGCCATCGCGATGGCCGCCGCCGCCGCCGTGTCTGTCGTCATATGAGCGACCACCGCCTCGCGAATCATACCCACCAGGGCCTCGGTCGCCCCTTCGGTCTCCACGATCTCCACGGTCCCCACGGTCACGGTCGCCAAAACCACCGCCATTTCGTCGATCGAATCCAGGTCCAGAAGGTGCGTCGCTTGGTGCGCCGTATCCGCCTCGGTCGCCACCACGGCTGAAGTCTCCGCCTCCGCTTCGGAAGCCTCCTCCACGACCACCGAAACCTCCTCGGAAACCGCCTCGCCCACGGCCGCCGTCAAAGCCCTTGAAGCCGCCGCGGAAGCCACCACCACTGCCTCCAAAGCCACCGGGGCCCATAGGACGGGCAGCCATAGCTCTGGTGTAGCCTCGGCCACCGAGACCGCCACCAAGTCGTCGTGGTCGCCAGCCCTTAACGGTTCTGCCTCGTTCGACGTCTACCTTGATCCGTCGATCTTTGATGCGCATGCCATCACAAGATTCTAAGGCCGCTGCTCATGGTTGCGCCGAATGGCGCAGGTGTCAGTCAATCTTACCCTCAATGATACCTTGCGTGCTGGGCGAATGTGACAAAAGAAAAGGAAGAGGCAGAGACGGGCAAGCTTGAGGGCCCTTTGATGTCTCGCCATATACTTCGAGAGAAGGGCAGGCTTGAGGGCCACATCTCAAAAGGTACATCCGGGGAAGAAAACAAACGTCTAGTCAGAAGGGGGAAGGGGGTGGGTTTACCTCTCATGTCTTTTTCTCGTTCAAATACGACAAA
This sequence comes from Fusarium stilboides, assembly GCA_014822085.1. Lineage (NCBI taxonomy): Eukaryota > Fungi > Ascomycota > Sordariomycetes > Hypocreales > Nectriaceae > Fusarium > Fusarium stilboides. The sequence continues at coordinate 185,236 of JAASAY010000175.1, forward strand.
TGCGTAGCCTCTGTGAGGTTTCTTCTTCTTGTTTGGCTTCTCGTGAGCGTGAGTGTCGGTAACGATGCGAATCTATGATCATGTTAGTCAATGCCTATGTAATAGTTTCATCGGTGTTACATACGCGCTCAATGGGGCCATAGCGATTGAACTCCTTCTCCAAGTCTCTCTCGTCGGCATCATAGCTTAGACGCGCAACGATCAGAGTCTTGAATGCATCACCACGGACATTGGGATCTTCGTTTGGCTTGTCTGTACAACAAGTTAGCGATTGTGATGCAATAATATTGGATTGGTTCTCCTGACAAATCTTGGGTGCCTCTGTGACGAGCTTCTCTAGCTTCTCCTGCTTCTCCTGCTTCTTGCGATCGCGACTTTGCAACCAACTCTCGGTAGGGTTGTAGACATCGGTCTCCTTGTACTTCTGAAGTTCTGGGAGGAACTGCGCGACGCCGCTGACAGGCGCCGTCTTGCGGTTCTGGGGCGCATGGTCGGATGGCTCGACCCAACGCAGGGGTGGTCGCGCCGCAAAGAGCGCGAGCAGGTTTGGGGGGAGCTTGTCTGTCATTGCACTATCTCGAGTCGAACAGAGGGAAAGGAGCAAGTGATGGGAAAAGAATGTAGATGAAGATAGATAGATGCGCGCGAGTCAACGCGATGAAGGACAGATATGAAAGGCGATGCAGCACGAAGTTTAATTGAAGTTGTCGCGCAATTCGTGGATGGAAATTATCCCTGAAACTCAGGACTCGAAAGGTGCCTGGCGGCGGCTGATGCTTGTAGTGAGGGCCGAGGTTCAACCGCCATACGCTAAGCCACTTTAGGGCACCTTGCACGGGAGCTGATTTTCTGGCGATGGCCTCGAGGCGGTACCTCAAATTCTCTTTGGTTGATGTCGGATCATGAGATAGCGATTGATACGGCCGCACAAACATGACGATCAAGGCGATAAGACAAATAGCAAAGGGCCAAGTACGTTAATTCCCTCAACTGCATCGACTCGCTGAGGGCATGATGCTAACTTTTCCAGAATGGTCTCGGCGCATTTATCCTCCAGTGCAAGAAGTTGGACTTCTACTACTGTGACTGGGCCGGTAGCTCCAAGGGCATGAAGTATGTGATTTATCCACGACTCTCCTCTTTCGTTTGAACAGTGTCTAACCCTTCATAGCGGCTTCATTAAGTCTCTCCTCCCCAAGTTCGCCGCCGCCAACCCCCAAGTCGAATTCTCTATCTCTCCCCGACCCGGCAAGCACCCCGTCGTCGTCGGACACTACATCAATGGACGAACCAAGCCTATCTGTGTACGAAATATGTCACCATATGAGATCCTACAAAAGGCCGAATTGTTGCGTGATGCCAGCGGAGAGAAGTTGAAGCGTCACAACCAGGCCGTTACCAGCAACCGGCCAAGTGTACGTGGTGTCTGGTCCCCGTACCACGGCAAGGGAATGGTTGTTTAAAAAGCAGGCTGTCATGATTGGGTTCTGTTTTGTACGTATAGACATTTGTAACAATTTTGGGGGTTGTTTGTAGCATGGGATTGCGAGGAAATTTGTACGATTTAGAGCAATATCTCCATTACGTTGGGAAGCATGAATGAGAATTGCTTCACATCTACGCCGTTAGCTAAAAATGACAATAAATATCTCACAAAACTGAGTTTACAAACAAGGGCGTCAAAGAGTACAGGCGGTGTGTTTACGGAGTGGGATAGATTGTTCATGGGTATATTCTTTTTTGGTTTCATTCATCATCTATCTGCTCTCATGCCAAGGTAACAAACCTCAACGGAACAAGACTTTTTACTTTTGAATTAATTTCCTTACTGCTTGTTGGCGTTGATGATGTCGACGACTGGGAACTATTAGCATGGTCCGAAATATGGCTAGACTTACGGAGTAACTTACAAGCAGGCTTGAGAGAAGCACCGCCAACGAGGAAACCGTCAATGTCGGCCTGCTTGGAGAGTTCGCCGCAGTTCTTCTCGTTGACACTGCCGCCGTAGAGGATGCGGGTCTCGTCAGCAACCTTGTCGCTGATGCTGCGGAGGAGGTCACGGATGGCCTTGTGGACCTCCTGGGCCTGCTCAGTGGTGGCAACCTTGCCAGTGCCAATGGCCCAGATGGGCTCGTAGGCGATGACGATGTTGGACCAGTCGGAGATCTGGGACTTGAGGGACTCGATCTGGGCAGAGACGAACTCAATGGTCTTGCCAGCCTCACGGGTCTCGAGGGACTCGCCGCAGCACCAGATGACCTTGACACCGTTCTCGGTAGCGTACTTGGTCTTGGAGGAGATGACCTCGTCAGACTCGCCAAGGATGGTTCGGCGCTCAGAGTGACCGAGGATGGCCCAGTTAATCTCGAGGTCCTTGAGCTGAGACACGGAGATCTCGCCAGTGAAAGCACCGTTGGGCTTGTCGAAGACGTTCTGGGCAGCGACCTCGATGTCCTTGCGGATGGTCTCGCGGACGAGAGGGAGGTAGAGGGCAGGAGGAGAGACGACGACCTCTGGTAGTATACGTTAGTTGAGTGTTTCACATTGGTATGGTATGTCAACAAAAAGAAAGTTGAGCGGTTCCGTTGAGCTGGGATAAGAGGCGGGGGAGAGGAGGGGAGCTTTGGAGGACAGCAGCATGACGTACCAGCGTTCTTGTCGAGATCAGCGTTGTTGAGGTTGTTGACAATCTCCTTGATGGACGACTTGGAGCCGTTCCTATAGAGTAAAAATATGAGCTTCTGAATAACTTCACAGATCTGCGGCCTTTTTGCTTTTTGGAGGGGGAGGGGCAGCAAAAAGAGCAGAGCAAAACAAGTGCCGCGATGCTATGGTGGGGTAGACTTACATCTTGAAGTTGCCGCCGACGAAGAACTTGCGAGCCATGATGGGCAATTAATGTGTATTGGTGTTTTGGAAAAAGGAGTTGTAGGTGAGGCAGAGGATGAAGAATGAAAGATGGATGGATTGGATGTTGAGTTGGGGATGGTGGTAGCTAAGTATTGCGTAAATAGTCCACTGGAGGTCCAGTAGCTTTAGCAGCTGTAAGTGGGTGTTCCATTTTGGGGCGGGCTGAGGCGGCTCAGGCCAGCCCAAGTCAGGTCATGAATATGGACAGACACCAACGGGGACATGGATGACTGGGATGGAATTTGGATCTAGGGGCAATTGAGATGTATCGTTTGATATAATAAGACCATTTTACTTATCGTTTATCTGGCTCTAGAAGACAACTCGTATATAGCTCATAGAACCAGTCTGCCAACATCCGGATAGCCTCAGCACTTACAAGACAACTCACCTCATACTAAGGTACGGAGCATATCCGACTTCAACGGCAGAGCTCGGAGCTCACTACCGTTCCCAAGACGTTGTCCTCCCGTTTCTCTCCTTCATCCACTGGCCCGTCTCTCACGGTCCCCGAATCAGGCCAGTAAATTTCTACAAACTCTCAACTAGAATTTCCAGATCCTTCTCTCAGGTACCCGAGCCTCTACCGTTTCCGCTGATCCAACAGCGTCATAGTGGAGGACCCTAACCTCTAACGCTTAACATCATAGAACCCACTCATAACCAGATGCACTGCACTGAACCACCGAGACCGTGACCGAGCCGACAATATCTCGGAGGTACTCGTTTTCACCGTAGTTGTCGTGCCATAAATTGAGCTCTCAAGAGCACGGGCGCCGTCGCCTCGGTCAGACTCTGTTGAGGTGGTGTAAGCATCACAGCTGCATATCAACACGTCCCCGGAGAACAGCTAAATCATGCATTCACTGTATCTCCACGATCTTGCCCCGGAGAGTCTCACTTAGTCGACCCTGCTTATTCCGACAGGCTGCAGGTTTCACCGCCGCTTGTGAGTTGTCTCTCAGCGTTTGATATCACATCTACGATGCATCTGTAACAGACACTTAGCTGGTATCGGCAGCCAACAAGGGTGCATCTCAAACCCCTGATCTGCCTAATGCCACTCAGGTGAGTATTGAGCACAGGTCCATATTGTCGAACCATGCTATGCCACCACATGTCAGACCACATATCCAGACATGGCCATGAACAAGAATCCAATCACTCTTCTGACTGATCTAGTAATAAAAATTCATTCAACTCCCAAAAGCTACTTGCAGTGATGCTACCTAAATCAAATCCAAATCCCAAACAAAGTGTCTAATCTGCTACCCTTTCCTGTAGTCAAGGGCATCTGTTGTTGTTCTGTGTGAAATCTGTATCAAGCTCAATATCAGAATGATCTGTCTATCTATATCTTCCCCTTGACGTCCCCCTTCTTTTCCTCCTCATTTCTCAACTCTGAAGTCGTTTGTGTTTCTCCCATAAAGCGGTTCCACAATCCTTCAGGCGCAGCAGCGGCGCAAGTCCTGGATTCGCAGCCTTGGATTTCATGGATTCCGGTGGCAGTGTAACAGGTCCGGTCCTTGGGGAATGTTCTATAGGCGTGGCGGGTACCTTTGCCGTAGATTTTGGGCATTTTAGCCCGGTCCTTGGGACGCCTTGGAGATTCAGAATTTGTCTCTTTATTAGACGGACATTCTCTCATCTCTATTCGCGCACTTGCGCAAATCAATGTTGGTAGTTGGTGGTAGCAGACAAGACGCGCATTTCTGAGAACTTAAAGTTAGTCCATGATACTTCTATTGCTTCAAATGGTTACTTACAATTCATTCAGCCAGTAGTAATCAGGGTGTTGCCAGGGTTGTTGATGGCATGTAGTTCGGTGGTGAGTTTCACCATGGAGCCGAGGCGCTTCTGGATCGTTCCGATTTGCTGAAGGTTCTGGGCATCCTCGGGCTTGACAAGGGTCTGCATGAGGCTCTCCACGGCCTTGCGGTGCTCCATCCATTGGTCAAGAAGGGGCTGGGTCTTGTTCTCCTTGGGCTCAGGGGGTGGAGGCATCGACTTGACAACCGCCTTGCGGCTGTTCGAAGTCTGGACCTCGGAAGTCTCAGTCTTACGCTTACGTCCCTTGGCAGGCTGAGCAGGTCCAGTGGTGGGTGAGCCACCAGAGCTTCCGTGGTCGTTGTGAACACGCTTCATGTGGTCTCGAAGGTTCCACTGGCGAGGGAATCCGTTTCCAGGGACAGCACGCTCGCAGCCCTCGTAGACACAAAGGAAAGGCTTGTCTCCATGGCCATGGAGTCCGTGAGCCTCGCGCTCATGGCGGAGCAGGCAAGCAGTTGACGAGAAGCGGGCGCCCTCGCACGACTCAGCCTTGCAGCGGTAGGGCTTCAGGTGAGAGTCAACGAATTTGCTGGGCAAGTCAGTACACTTCATCAGATACAAGTATTAGAGAATTTCTTACTCATAGTTGCACTTAAGCTTTTCGGGCTTGTGGTTGCAGCTGGCCTGGCCCTCCCAAGGGCAGTGGTAAAGTCCATCCTCAAATGGAGCGGCCTTCTTGTAAAGGTCGTGGTCCCGGGCGGACTCACCGTCACTATTCTGTCGTCGTGGTCCAGTGAAAGCAGAGGGTAGGCTCAGCGACTCGTCAAGTTGAGGGATGACATTTCCATTGGCATCCTCAGAAATCAAGGGAATGTTGCGGTCAAGACTATAACGGTCGATATGGTAAGAAACCGGATCAGGGGTCACTGTGCGGTCGGGCATTACGTACCTTGGTGACTGGCACTGGATCTGAGGAGAAGAGTTGGGGCTCTGGGTAGGGAACCACAAGTCCTCAATAGTGTTGGGAGAAGAAGAGCGAGAAATGGAGCTAGAAAAGCAGTCCCAGGAGCTTGGGGGAGAGTTCTCAAGGGAGTCAGGGCCAAGCTGCATGTGAGATGGGACCACATGGAGAGGGCTGGTAGCGGGAACAGGGAAGGTGGCATCACCGTTCAGTGAACCATCAAGGGAGTATCCGGGCCAGTACATCTGGGTCGAAAAACCATCGATACCATCGGTAGGGTCCAGGAGGCAAGAATCAATTCCATGCATGGCAGCACCGGCCTGGTTTCCAGTCTGGAGAGCGGAAGCATTACCTGTGAAGTCCATGTTGGACAAGTGTGATGATTGTGATAGTGAGGAGCCGCTGGACCTGCTTGAGCTGACCCTGGACATGGCCTGTCCACCTTGGGTCGCTGTAGCGGCAGTCCTGGAAGCGGTCCAGTTTCCTTGGGAAAGCACACGGGTTCCTCGGGGTGTAGTATGGCCAGATGTGAAAATGAACTCCTCGGCTTCTCCGGAATGGGCGGATCCATTGTCTGAGAAATCTTGAAAGTTCTGTGGTCCTTCTACTGTCGTAGCCCACGACGAACCTGCCAACAGGTCCGTTGATGGTTCTGTTTGAGAAGAAAAAGAAAAGAGTCCAGATGTGTTGGCCATTGAAGGCTGAGAGAAGCTAAAATCGCTGGGGAAGGGTTAGTGTGCCGTTCTGCGCGATTTCAAATGCAAATAACAAAAAGAAAACAAAAAAACACAATGCACACAATGCACACAATGCACAAATCATTGCTTGAATCAACTTTGAGACTGTTCCAAGGTTAGCTTTATGGATCTAGCGAGGAGTTGTTATAGTTTACAGACCAAGTATGACAGTGTCAGGAGTAACCTATGGTTAGATCTTGCATTCTGTCAAGGTTCCTCAGGGCATCCATGGATCGAAGTTGATGTTACCGGGCAAAGTAGTCGTGTTCATGTTAACGTCACATAGATCGAATCCGGTGATAATCAGTATCCAGTGGCGTGGTGAGTCGTCAAGTCCGGGCCTTCAAGTTAAGTTTTCGCATAAAATCAAGTTGGTATAGCAACATGCATAGTCGATGTTTGGAATCCTGGTCGTGTTGTATAAAGCAATCATAAAGATCCTTGGCATCCATTGAACCCGGCAGTAAAAAGACCACGGAAGAGCAAATTGGTGTCCATGAACGAAAGTCCAGTGCGGCTGCACGAAGAATGCAATCAAATTGGATTGCGAGGCCATAAAGCCAGTATGCTACCTTGTATCCTAGAACCGGCAAGCGGTAGACAAGGAGCAGAAGTCCAGAAGTGGGATGCCATGGGTCGAAGAAAATCCAGTTGAAGTATAATCCGCTTGAAAGATCCATCCGGCAAAAGGTACAGATATGAGTCCATTATCCTTGGGTCGAATCCTTTGATCCAGTAGAGTAATCCTCAAGAGTTCCATGATGATCAAGTCCAGGTTCGAATATCCACTGGAAGCTGTTTTCAATTTGAAAAACGGGCAATACTCACCATGGGCACGAGGCCAGTATAGTAATATTATTGTTTCATGTCCGGTCGGACAGATCCATAGAATTGAAGAAAACCAGGTGTTTAATGTCGACAGTATCCATGGGCATAGTACGGTCCTTTGATCCGGCGGAAGAGATCCTAGATAATGTCCTTGGGGCGAATGTTTGATGTGATTTCCTGGCATGATGTCCTTGGGCAGAGTGAAGCAAGATTGTCGGTGTACAAGATTTGAGCGCAACATGAGTGAAAAAGCAAACGCAAGCCTCCCAGGAAAGAGTAAAGAAAACAGTACCTGGACATCGAGTGAACCTCATCGAGGTCAGAGTTCTTGAAACCGTGCATGGTAGCCGGTTGTGTCACAAGAGTAACAGTCATTGTATCCTCGGAATGTAGAGCAAAATTGAGCTCGTGAAGTAGCAAAGATCAACGTTGGACGTTGTCTTGCAGGTTCAGACCAGTGGCAATTCTGTCAAGTTGGTGTTGTTGCGCGACAGGATGGATCCTTGGGATGATTGGGTTGCTTTCAGTTCCTAGCGGAAGAATGCAAGCGTTGACAGATGGTATAAGGTGTATGTGAGAAAGAGTATAGTTAAAGAGGCTCGGTGTCTGAAGGATCAGGCCGAATGATGGTTGGGTAGTAAGAGGCGAGAGTTGGGCTGGAAAATTGAGGAGGCAGAAGGGAGACATTGGGCAACGAGGGATCCTGCGGGTTTTATTGTCATGGAAGCCTGACGACCTGCCGGGACAGGGTCCCACAGTCAATGGAACTGCCGCAAAACGCGGCCATTGCCTGGTCGCAGGAGTGAGCTGGCGTTTGTGATTTCAGAGTGCAGAAACCGGTGTGTTGGGTTATTGCAGGGATGGAAAGCGAGGGATGGGCCATAGCGAAGAGCGACTGGTTAACTTCCCTGATCTGGGATGGGGCCAGGTGGGGATGGCACCCTTGTCTTTATCCTATCACTTCGAGTCGGCCTATCAGGGGGAGGGATAATGGTTGTTGAACAACGCATCACTGCAGCTTGCGAGCGCAAAACCAAGCTTGACGAGGATACGGTGCGAAAGGATGAGAGGGAACAGAGGGGATGGAGGGGAAGGAAGAGGTTGGCGCCGAGATTACGCCCAAGTCGTCATCTCGTCTCTGTCGTGAAAGATTAATGAGGCTGATCATCATGAATAAGCCGTCCAAGCACTCTTGGGGTCTACTAGTGTCAATAACCGCAGCCTCGCATTGGACCGCAAAGTATCGCAGAGCATCGCTCCTGTCGATCCCTTCAACTTAAGAATCAGACTTTTACGAGTCAACCCTCGCTGGCGACAACTCTTGTCAATCTTGTCAATCTCGTCCGTGTCAGAGTCTGTCCGTCTTTTTCGTGGCCCGCTGCGCTATTGTGAGGAATGACCCTCCCCGGCCCCTAACTCCTGCGGCCAAGTCAGCATGGGTGGATTAGAACAAAGCAATCATTGCCAACCAGGCCACATCCTGTGAACCAATATGCAGCAAGCGGCACACCGAGCCTGCCGCGCTTGTCACTCAGGTGGTGTATCTTCATGCTCTGATTGCTCGCAAGCAGACCGCAACGGGCGGGGTAGACCATGGTTGTTTTTAGTAGGCCTTCGAAGAGGCCCTCACCAAAGCGGGCTACATAATGGGCCAGCGAATCGCTGGTGGGATGCCTATGACACACAACTGCGGTCAAGAAGTGAAAATGCAATGCAGTATCAGGCGGACGAAATGCGATGAGAGACGAGACGAGACGATGAGGAAACAAGACGAGACAATAAACGAGTCATATTGTGGTCTGGCAAAAGAAACGGTTGGTTGTTGAATATTGTATTTGTGACAAGCACGGCATACTCCGACACTCCTTCATGAGCAAATGATGAACAAAGGAGATGAGGTCTAAACAAGCAAAGAAAGGGTTGATGTGCTGTTGGTGTTTGATTGATGGATCCAGTTAAACCCCGAGGTACCGCAGTTTTGAGTTTATGACTCTGCAGGCACGACTCTGTTCTGTAACGGGATCGCCCTCCCGTTTCCTTCCCTTCCCGCATTTCCCACCTCGGAAGGAAGGAGACTGGAAGCAATGGAAGGGGAGGCAGGACGGGCCGTTGTTCCACGTGATGGCTCGGAACTGGCCGACCTCAGTTAAGGTTTGTCATCCTGCGGCTCTCCAATATTGTTCAGTTCAACGACTCGTCTCGACTCTTACTCTATGGATATTCTATAATTGGTCTGTTCCCATTTATCCATCAGCTCGACCGATCTATCTATGGGCATCCCACCATCAGCTTTCGTCAGCCTTGAACCGCAGCAACCCAGTTGCTCGCCAAATGACCTTAATGACTCGCTTGTACACATCACTCTGCTTACTCTAGGTATATTCTAAATCAGTTAGATGGCCCGACGCTATCGACATAACGATCCGTATCCTAGTCTGATTCCGTTAGCTCTATCACCGCTGGACTGGCACTGCCTTCGCCCGATGTCTCTCCAGAGATTCCCTCGTTCCATAACTCCTCCAGTCCCCTTTCTACATCACCTTCTATCCTTCCCAGCACCGCAGCCAGCATCGTCCGGGCTGACTGCCAACTCGTGATTCCCAATTCTCGGCTGGCCAATTTCATCTTGTCGCCGTACACCCCTCGCCATTTGGCCAGTTGTCTCTCTTCAATCATGTTATTCGCCCGGCCTGTGAAAGCCATCGACGCACCAAACAGTACGCAGAACAACCAGAGTGACTGTGTCCATTCGCTCATCTTGAGATGCTCTTCGCCGGCATTAACATCGTCGATGAGCTGTTCAAGAAGCCAGTCGATCAGAGTTACGTCGAAGTATCTGTCGCCCAGCTCTGAGCACAGGTAGAAGAAAGTAGCGATGAAACTTGTGCGACTACTTTTAGGGTCTCCATTCAGAATTCGCGGTACGTATTGATTCGCGTTGAATCCTCTTGAAATCTCATAGTTGAGGTTGAGGTCCCTAGTATGATTCTGCCAGAGCCTGGCTGCTGGCGTTTCGAGGTCCTCCCACCAACCATATTCCGGTGCCTCGCGCGGTGGCAGCGCCGTGATATCCCATATCGATGCAAATAGGAGTGCCATAAAGGTCGGTTGATATTCGGGCACATTCACGAGCTGGCCTGCTTTCCCGGTTCGTAGTCCGTCTCCCACCCTGTTTTACTATGTTAGCAAATGTTGGATTAGGGGCCCGAGGCCCTTTTAGCACAACTAACATCTTAAGCATCCTTTGAGGCAACGTTGGTACTGGATCTGTCACTCTGTTCCACTCCCTGACTGCAGACTGTATACCCTTCAAGTGCCTTGATGAAGCGTCCAACTCTCCTATCGCGCCCTATAACATCAAACGTCAGTCTCTACAAATTGGTAGCCGAATGCACACAATTGCACCAAAAGTATACATACCTCTGTCAATGCAAGTGCAGAAATAGCCAACATTGTGTCTCCGCTCTGTGCCAATTCCGGGCTCTGGAGCTGTTCTCTTGCGAATTGATAGGTTGCTGCTTTATGGTACAGGAAGGGAATCCTGACCTCGTCCATCGAGCCTGTAACCCACGCCCACTGGCATGCCGAAAGCATGAGGCACATATGCATATACCCAGGGTTCTCGAACGATTTTTGGATCCTAGACAGCTGTCAGTGCAAGGTGCTTTAATGGGCCACAAGGTCCCAGAGATTAGGGTTGCCGCACGCGGATGATTCCAGTTCCCGGGCCACGGGTCTTGATCCCCAGACTGTATACTGCGAGACTGGCCCAAGGCATTAGCCTTGATACGACGAAAGTTGATCATACGTATTAACATGACTTACAATGGCGCAGTAGACGTTTCGATGGCTCCGGGAGCGCATCGAAAGAGCCTCCAACATAGTTATTCAGTACATTGCTCATTCCTGGTGTTGGTGTTTCCGTCAGTGCCATCTGGGAGCCGAAGCTCCCAACAGCAGCACTGCTGGACGAAGATGGTGAAGGTGAAGATTCATTGGACGGCAGCGCTTGTTCTGGAGTCGGATAGATGCATTCACTCCCCGTCTGAAGGCAATTGGTGCTGTGTAGTCAAGTCCCGTTAGTCAGTCCTACGGAGAGTTTCGACTCAGCCAGAGCTTCATGCAAGGCTCGTCTAATGCCACGTATGGGCCGTACGTAGCCTTGCAGCAAAGGCCAAAATGAGGGGAAGTATAGAGTGTTGCACGAGTAAGAATTACTCGCGCAAACCCAGAAATTAACATACCAAAGCGGCTTTTGCTCGTCGCACCTCACATGCCTGGCCTTGCATCGTGTGCATCCATTTTTGCTTCTGCGATGAAACTTTCTCTTGCGTTCTTTGTCCTTGGGCGGCGCCATAATCTCACGTTGGCATTCCTTGGTGCTATTGCGGTCTCTTTTGGATTTTGGTTATGGCTCAGCAATGGACCCGTCCGCATGCTGCTAATGTAGGCTCGTATATCATCAAACGGCGCTTCAATGGCTCGGGGGCTGTCGATGGAAATATTCCACGAGAAGCGTGATTTAGAGGCACGGCTGACACGGTTTGAAGAAGGCAGGCCATACAAGAATATCTTCGTATTGAGAACCAGTCTTGCCCGATATAATCCACGCCAGTTGGCGGGATATCCCCAAATAGAAGTTAAGGGAGTAAAGCTCGTTTTCCTAGACGAAGGCTGCAGGGTCTGTGTCCAATCAGATAGCACTGATCCTCTTAGCCCCATGACTCGCTAAGTCCCCGGTGGCGGGGGCTTGTTCACAAAACCCGTAGAGCCTTCGTTTTTGCCCGGGGGTAATGAGATCGTGAGGCCATATTGAGAGAAAAGTCGGCCGCTTGTAGCTAGAATGGGCTCAAACAAATGTCTTGCCTTGCCAGTGGACCTGCGTCTTGAGAACCTCCTACGTCACATATGCACGGCAACTGACATTCTAAATTGGAGCCTCATCTGTGACAAGGGCATGACGATGATGGCTGCCCGCTCTTTGGTATAGCAGTTCGCCGTTTGAAACGGTGTCGAGAAGTAGAAATGAGACAAACATTCCTGGGTCAGCCTGCGGCAGGACGGCATAGAACAATAAAGAACACAGGTGGTTGTTGCAGTCCAGTCATGGCAAAAATATTCTCTGTAGAGGTCAGGTCTTCGCGTTCATTCCTTTTCTCCTTGTGTCGTGTGACAAGAGGGACAGATAGAAGTTCTCATGTAGACCGAAGCACTCCGAATATCAAAATCCGGAGCGGAACGGCTAGTCTCTGAGCTCCGGTCGGTGTGGGCCCTGGCTCGGAGCTGGTTGTCAAGTGTTTGTTAGTGTTAATGGTGTGGGGTATGATGTCTATTTTGGGGATTTTCGAGATGTCAACAGGGGGGAATCCGTTAACGAACGCCCGGTACCGAACCGATAGCTCGTGTTCCTTCGGCCATGAAACCACGTGCGAGTAAGCGGCGGCGACGCAAGACATGGGCACTCTCAGCCCTAGGGGTAAGAAGTCAAAGACAATGACGGCATTGGCTTCCTTGGGGCAAGGGATGTTTTTTGTTCTGCTCGTGTCCTCAAATTACCTGCCATTTTCCATAATTCGAGGGGCTGGCTGAGTCTCGTGTTGGACTCTCGGACACATTTAGAGAGACTAAGTCCAGTCCAGGCCTCCAGGGTATGGTAAACCAGGCGCCGGTGAAGCAACGGACCTGATCGTCAGGGGACAGTTCGCCGTATTTTCGTATCCAAAAAAAGGTAAATAGTAAAGGTCAGTGGCCTATTGGTGCTTGGAAACGAAGAGGTAGAAAGAAGTCCGGCCTATCGTATTCAACTTGCGCGGAATGAAATGGTCGAAAGGATAGTCCAAGGAGAGAAGTTGACATGGCTGCGTCTGAGGCTACAGTTCACCTGACGGCTGTAGGGCAAGCGGTGTGCAAGACAAGGCGAGGATATTCAGTGAGGCTTGTGAAAATAATGAACCAAGAAACAATTGCCTGGCGCCTAAAAGAAAAGTCCCCAGTGGCTTAGAAATGTCGGCATCGAAAGTCGTTGTCTTGCTGTTTTGTTTTGTGCCACCTCATCTCCTCCACGTCAAGTAAGACGAGGGAAGAGGACGTTGGGTTCCGCAGATCGGGTCACATGCATTCGCCCATGTAAATGATCTGGCACCTCCCAAGTGGACAGCCCTGCTTAGTATGGGGAATGAACAAATGCCGCCTTCCACTTCAACTGGAAGGCGGTCAATTGCTTCATCTCAGCCTCGACTTTGATGCCTTAAGGTACTATAGTAGTTAGGGCAAGCACGGAAAGAAGCAAACTAGAAGCAACGTCAACAACAAGCCTCTTACCCACAGCAACTCAAACTCCATCAATCAACATCCAAGATTCATCCGTTATCATGAAAGGCCCACAAACATCCGCCTCATAATCGAAAGCTGAACTCGGGCGGGCCAAGGCGGCATCACGTCAAGCAGGGACCCTTCATTCCATGTTGGCGTCTCCGTTCACAGGTGCCGAAGATGCCACGAGCTTCAAGGGTCAAGCAAGGGCTGGTGGAGAAGCCAGCCACATCGCCAGCGCCTGTTTGCATCAGCGTCAGACCATTTTGTCGTCGATATCATCCATGCCGTACTTGGAGAATCTCACTCACCTGTCTGTAAAGTACAGATGTGCAGCACAGGCAAGACAGAACAAGATGAGACACGACGAGACAGTATACTAACCCCCCACAAGTCAGCGCAGACCTGTAACGATCCTCAAAATCCCCTCATCTTATCATGAATTATTATCCACCAGAGTTTGCCAGGCTGATGTCGGGCTTCGCTCAGGTCGTTCCTCGAGTTACTGACGCCCAATCACTAACCACCCTGTTCGCAATCAACCCCAGATCTCGTCTGGTCCCGCTTCGGTAGAGGTGGTGTGTTGTATTGCTGGCAGTTGATGCGTTGGTGCTGTCTGCTGAACTATCCTGACCAAGGAACAGCCCCAGAACCCAACCGCCAGGCACGCTCCCGTGATGGAGGTGGTCAGTGGGCATCAACGAGCCCTGTCGGGTGCACTTACATACACCTGGCCCAAACGCCTTGGTGCCTGACCTTCGTCGAGTCCCATCGTGGTCCCGCCATTGACCGCTCCTCAACGTTCCAGGTAGTCCCCTGCTCCCGGTTAGTATCTCCTGAGGTCAGCTTTACTTGCTGCTGCCAACGCGTCTTGGGCAACAATGCTTGCGCCCAATGGTGCCCAGGAAATCGCCTCGTTGTTTGGAACCAAGGCCGAGGCAGTGGAAGTGGAAGAGCGGTGCTGCCCCGCGATAGCAAGTGACTTTGTGACTTTCCACATTTCGAAGCGTACACAGAGCATCTGGGGTAGTCCCGGCACTCTGACAAAACTCTCCACTCTCGGCTACGCGACATTGACTACTATTTCTGAGTGTTCTGGGCATGTGCCTGTTTGCTCGTGCGGAACAGGAAGAAAGAAGAGGTAACATTTCAACGTCTTCGATGATTAAGCTTACCCACCCTGGCTTTAGATCAGAGGCAGGGTCTGTGGATTGCGCGCTTGCTTGCGCCATCAAGTTACAAGACCGCCGGCACTATCGCAACCTTCGGAGTGACACCCTCCAGACATAAGGATTCTGGGGCGAATTCTTTTTGCAAATCTTGCCAGAAAAGAATTTGGTCCATGACTTGCTTCATGCCTGGTCCCTGTCTGCTCCGCTACCACTAGTGAATGGGGTATCGTTTTTTTTCCATCGCCATCAAGACCAGGGTTTCGTTCATGACATGCGTCCCTTATCCCTTGCAGCCTCACGGACGAACATAAATCGTCTCTGTTCCGAGCTTCACTGTCTCGGGTCTCTCTCATATCTGTGCAAGTTCATATCAGCTCATCAACAGCATTGCTTGCAACTGGTTCGCTGAGAGGCGCCCTCAAGGATTTTGCACTACTGCCCTAGTGCATCACTATTGTCCGCGAAGTTTTTTATCCAATCCAGCAGGAGTTGGCCTTTGCAGATTGATCCATCTGCCTTGACCACAGGTCACACCGCCTACAACCACCAACAGGAGGACCCAGGGAATTTCATCGCCATCACAGGAAATCCTAGTCACCGTGGATAGCCCCGGAGAAGAGATTCGGAGCCAGCTAGCCAGCCTTTTGGAAAGCCCAGGATCACTGCCCAAGGACCCATAGTGTGCAAGCTGTCCATCGGATTAGTCTCTTTTTTTCTGGAACCCAAGGCGTGGACCCATTGCTTCTTTTCGCCTGTGGACTCTTTCTTTATCAGCCGCAAGTCTCGTCAAGTCTTGTCAAAATTAACACTGCGGTTTTTTTTTTACAATGATGAGCCAGTACAGTATGGCACAGCCAGAGCATGCCTACAAGACTTCTACCATGTCTAACAGTCCCTGGAATCCAAATCGCAGGTGAGACAGCATTCCCCCTCTGCTGACCGGCCCTGTGCGAAATTGTGGTTGGCTAATTCACCGGCAGTTCATTTGTTGAACCTACGGTACATGGAGGAAGTTTCGATAATGGCTTTTACTCATCGCAAAGGTATGGTGATTCTCGAAACAAGACCAGCTTGGACACCTTAGTAACATTGACCACCTCAAGTGTCAACTATTCAGCCAGCAACTATAACTTAGCTGGCGGCGTACCTATCGGTACCAGCGGACATCTGTCGCGGGCCGAATCTGCCTATCCTGCTGCTCCCACGTATGCTGCCCGCCCTCCCTCAGGATCATATGGGAAGCCGGCGGGACATGGTGGTTCCTACAAGGGATCAAGCGCTCAGGCTTGGGACAACCATGATCGGTACTCACCTACCGATTCGGTCGACGACATCATCGCATCGCCCAACCTATCGGACTACTCCCTGGAAAATGGGATGAACAGCGCTGCCCAAGGAGGAAAATCAAAATCCACTGGTAAGGGCCGGTCACAAAGGCGGCCATCGAACCGCGACGAGTTTGACGGTCCGCATCAGTTCTTGCAGCGACCGCCCCCGGATGTTATTGCTATGCAGGAACGTGAGCTTCCGCATTTGCCTACGAACCTCCATGTCCAGGAGCAGGATAGTGTTTTGAGCCAAGTTAACGACCGACTTTCGCAATGCGCCTACGATTTCGTCGCCAAATACCAGTTTCCGATTCCTTTGACCCAGGATATGAGACCTGTTGAAAGACCGCAGGACCGAGAATGGACCGAGTGGGTTTATCTCCTCAAGCGGCTCGCAACGAAGCGACGCATCCCAGCGCGAGTGCTCTATAATGGACAGATCAAGCAGTTTGTCACGATTCTCGAGAATTCTCTTGAAATGAGACATGCTGCCAAACATCAGAGTCGCCCTCTCAAGGACGACCGGAACATCCTTCAGCTGATCTCGGCCGGTATTCAGGTCGCTAAGATCCTGAAGGATGCATCGGCTATGGATTACCTAGACCGACTATACGTTTCTACAGACAAGCAGATCCAAGACCGTGCCGCTACGCGGTACCGAGCTTAGAAGACAAGCTTGACCACGAGTCCTAAGTGACTAATGATATACGTTTATATGTTCTCCTAGGATAGGAGACAGGACATGCCGGTGACGACTACGGCACGAATCAGGAACAGGGATGTGACTCGAATATACTGTTCGGGACCACAAGCACAATTTGACATTGTGAACGATAATGTTTTTCATATAAGGGCAGACATTCTTCTGGGTTGAAATGGTTGGCGAGCAAGGTTCTCGTTAGCCCTTCATGGGCGCAACAACCGTCTTTTCTGGTTGGGAGGTCACTGTCCACAGCGTGTTGGAGTTATTTCGCGGCAACATTTGTTTTTGGTGTATATTTTTAACCAGGGCGACTCATGTTTCGTGCTTTTGTTGTAGCACATTTTTTTACGCACGATTTTACCACTGGAATCGACCAGTTATACAATACAGAACTCGGAATGCTGCATTCGCTGTATATCAGTTATCGCTTTGATTCGAGGAGCCTTTCATTGCAACCGCCTTGCCTGTTCGTGGCGTTGGGTAACGACGGTGATGGTGGTGTTGGGCATCGGGCCGCTTGGCAGGGTAATTATTTTGGGGGGTGAAAGCCGCGACGATGATCTCTCGGGAGCAGGCATCTCATCACAGATTGTCATCACTGATCGTTGGGCATGTATTGGGCGCACGCTTTCGATGGGGTGCAGGTAATCATATGGCAGCGGTGGTTTACGCTGAGACTGGCTGACAAAAGCCTGTTCGGCAGTATGATCGGCATGGGTTCGCATTTCGAGAAAAGGTCAGACTATCTTACGAATATATGATGAAGCAATATTAAGCTCAAAGTCACTGTTTCAGGTCACTATCATGAAACAGCCGGTGGGTACAAGGCAGTATTGACTCCAGCTGTCTTCCTCGCTTTACCTACTTGCTTAGGGTAAGCCAACGTGTAGTGATTCAAATTCAAAATCTCTCTTGACCCCCTACGTTACGAATATCGACAGAAGTGAATCTCATGTTCTTATCGGTTGCCTCGAGACCATGGGAGATATGCCAGGCTGGCAAGGCAAACCGTCATATGGTATCAAGACTCATTACTCACTGAGGCCCTCCTTATATGTTGTGATGCACGACATCGGAACACCAATCGGAGAGTTGCTGATACAGATCGATAATGCTACCATTGCTGCTGTGCGATACCAATGACAGCCTGAGCCTTCACGATAGCCTATTTGACTGACCACCTGACAGCTGCAGAGAAGTCAGGCTGATAAAAGGTGCAAACATACATATGCACACTGAAAAACTTACATACAATAACCAACAACTAGGCTAGGAATCCATAATGGTATCACTCGACATAGTACTCAGAACGGTATAGTGTCAGGCGAGCATGTGCGTAAACGAGTGGTCAACGGGCGTTACCCTGCACTCCAGGGGTACTTGAAGATCGCTGCAAAATCCAACACAACGCAAGGTACCGTGCTAAGGGATCCAGTTGAGGACGCCCAGTCGGTCGCCGTTTGGGTTTAGCGCGGGATATGTCGAGACATCCAAGAAGGTCGACCGAGAGGAAAAAGTGAAGAAGGCAACTTCTGATTCCTCTTTTTATTCCTTCGGTCTGCCTTTTTGGAAGTGCAAATTATCTGGGTTATATCTGTTGGATTCTCCCGCGTCAAAAAGCGTCGCTGAGTCGCGGACTAGAACCTTATAACTGACTACCTACGATGCGCGCGGACTAGGGTCACTGATGAGCTTGGCCGATTTACGAAGGTCATCTTCTGAATAACGACAAAGATTTACGACGACTGACGACTTCAATTTATATACACAGTGACTGGTCGTGGTATTCAGTCTCATCATCACTGCTTCGGGTTTACTATATAATCGCTCGATTCCACCGCCTGGATATTTCTATTTCTTTCATCTCTACCTCATCCTCGTCAACAAGTGTTTCACCGGATTGATATACAAGTACCATTTGAAATCGAATCCATATACCATTGAGCCTTGTATCGACTTCCGCAATGACCTCCGTTCACTCCCGGCCTTCGCCAAACTCATCCTCCCCCTACGACTTCGAATCCGCACCAGACGACGAATCATGGCAGTATATCGACTACACAGCAACGAGTTCCGGTCCTTCGTCCATCGGGTTTCTTTCTGACCCTGCCAGTGGAAGTCTGGGTAGCTTTGCTATGGTTGGGAATGTTCATGGAAACACACCGTCTCCTTTCATGCCTGG
Organism: Fusarium stilboides; assembly: GCA_014822085.1. Taxonomy (NCBI): domain Eukaryota; kingdom Fungi; phylum Ascomycota; class Sordariomycetes; order Hypocreales; family Nectriaceae; genus Fusarium; species Fusarium stilboides. Next base: position 204,139 of record JAASAY010000175.1, read on the forward strand.
GAACACTCCATCCTCATATGCTGCCGGCAACACTCCCCCGCCATATGCCTCTGGCAATAACTCTTCGCCATTCATGCCTGGAAACACCCCCTCTCCGTCGGCTGCTTCTCCTTTGCTACTAGGAGACATGGACCAAGCCACTTTCTTTGCTGCCAATGCCCCATTCCAGGCACCATCGGACAGCAATGCCAACTCAGATATGTTCGCGACTACAACGGATGGTGGGTTCGGCCAAGCGCAGGGGTTCTTGACACCCCAACAGTACCTCTTCTCGCAACAGCAAAATACGAGTCAATTCACTTCTCAGGATCTGAATGGTATGCTGATGAAGCGGGGGACGGCTCCCCCTCAAGCGCAGGGTGCTGATGATACTACTGCAGACATGACCCTCATGCAAAACTTCGGAACCGACATGTTCTCGCTAGACTCGAACGAACAGGTTCAAGTACCCCAAGTTGACTTTAACATTCCGCAGCCACTGCAGTCAGATCCTAATGTCCCGCCATGGAACCATACGAATACGCGAGGCAACGAGGGTATCTTTATCATGGATGACTTCAACAACTCGCCGTCGCCTGGAAGTGTTCAATCATCACAGAACTCGTTCTCGAGCTCTAAAGCAAGCCCTGGCAGCAGCAAGTCTCCGGTGCAAATTCGTAAGGTCAAGGTTGGCAAGGTTGAAAAGAAGAAGAAGATGGAACAGTCTGGCAAGTTTGTCATTGTGACTCCTAACTCCATCTCAGCCCATGCTGGACGCCCTAATCCTTTCGAATGCTTCGAGGCTATGAACCGAACGAGTCAACGAGGACGTAAGGGGCCTCTGGCAGATGCCACTAAGGAGAATGCGCTGCAAGTTCGCAGGCAGGGAGCCTGTTTCTGCTGCCACAGTCGCAAGGTCAAATGTGACTTGGAGCGTCCATGCAAGAGCTGCAAGAAGCTTATGATTCAGGTACCTCAAGTTGTCTGCTGGCAGTTCCAGGACTTTTTGACGATCTTGTTCCCCGAATACATCCGTGGCCATCTGAGCAGAGACGAGATGACGAAGTTTGTCGCAGAGAATATTGCCGGTTTCCATGTTCAGGGGATTGAGCAGGCATGCGCCGTCGAACTTTACTCTGGTCCGCTTTTCAACACAGTTCTGGCCTTAAAAGCCAAGTTTTTTACACCAAAGACGAAAGATGTCATGCAGCATTGGCAGCTATACAACGTGGGAGTGAATCGTGTTGAACTGCAAGCCAACCGAGCGGCCGACATTGGCGTCGAGCTTGACAGGAGCGCCGAGAGGGACAACCTCAAGAAGCGAACCAAGAAGTACATCCAGGATCTCCTTACCGAGCCATACTTTGTCGATCAGGTCACGGATAGCTTCCAAACTACACAATTGCCGCAGAAGCTACTGCGGATTATCAAGCGGTATGCTGACGAGACCGAGGTAAGTGAAACCGAACAAGTTGTATCATTAGCCGAGCTGACAGTCATACTGCAGTCCCTCATGGTCAAGCGTGCTTTGTCTATTTACTGCATGCATTACATCATGACCAGACAGCTCTGCCTCACCCAGCAGACTGCCGATACGCTTCGATCTACCGGCATGATCGACCAAGGCGCCAACCTTGTGACTCCCCGAGTCCTCGCACGGCAGATCAAGTCCATCGTAGACGAGCTTATGCACAAGGAAATGACGGCGCTCTTTGACCTCTTCTCCAAGTCGCTCAAACCAAAGTCCCGACGCGAGTGGGCGCCTTGCACTGCCGCCTTCCTGGTTCTCTGCCTCTTCATGGAGGCTCTTGAGACGGCAGCTGACATCTTTGTGATCTCACAGAACGAGATCAATATGAGAAAAAGCTCGAGACCCGAGTACGAGAGGAGTCTCGCCTTGAACACATGCGCCGAAGTCGAGAACATGCCCTTCAAGCAGTTCGCTTACCAGTTCCACCAAGTCTATCAGACGCACTCCAAGGAGGCCAACGCCAAGGGCTTCAACCCCTTGTTTGACAATAGCTTCGCCGAGCAGGGCGAGCTGGACGGACCGACTATCAAGTTCGCAGCTCAGCTGCAGGATATGTTCTACGGCGACGATGGTAAGTGTAACCCTCAGTAGCTTAACGGCTGACATGTATCGTTCTGGAAAGGACCACAACGCTGACATTTGCTGTTTCACATCAGGGCGCGAGTTGCAATTTCTTGCTGCGAGCGACATGCTAACCAACAAGGCGAGCCACCCATTTCCTATGGATCCGCAGACATTGTACACAGGGCGGCTGGTTTCAAGGTTCCTTATGTCGTTCAGGGATGACAGAGCCATTTTTGGAGACGTTGTCTGAGAGCTATTTGTCCGAGACATGACCTGACAGAACAGCCAACTGTGCTTATAAACGGCTTTTTGGGATGACATGGCGCATGCGCGGCTTTGCTTTGGTATAACGGTGATGGGTCAGGATAGGATACCCTTACACAGGCTTTAGGAATTTCGAATGATGTGATATTGAGACGGAGTACACAGGCAGCACTCGAGGCTGAGTCTAGACGGACATTGTCATGCTCAGCAAGTAGGTATGAAGAACGAGACAGTATCTTAAGCGAATATGAAACGCATTCTCTGGACCTTGAGCTCATTCAACTCGGCGTTGCATCAAGTCATATTGACACGGCCGCAATGCCTTGGAACAGCGGGCAAGACATGGTGCAACAATAACCATGCAGCGGCTGATTTTGCACAAGACATTTGAGTCACTCGTCATAAGCACGCATGTGCAATTAAGACATTCACGTTTAGATATGGTATGTTTGCCCGATTTTAGTCCTGATACCACACAATGTCTATAGTATCAGGGTGGAGCGGGTCGGTTGTCTAGACCGTGGTTTTAATCTCCCACTCGAACGATAATAAAAAAGTTGACACACATGCGCATTGAAAGCGCGAGGTGTAGGCAATTCGTGGGTGCCGTTGTAACGGACTTTTTGTGTGAAGAGAAATCATGGTGCTATGTGTGAGTTCTAAGCATGGATGAGTAGCAAGCAGAATGAGACAACGTGCGACCCCAGAGACAGCCTCGGAAACTGTCAACCTCGAAGCTTGACAAAAATGTCTCTCGCGTCATTACGTTGACAGCTTCGGAGGGAGTCTGGTATATTCGGGGAGGACTGCAGATTCTCATATCCGAGTGAAGCATGCGCGACAAATGGCGCTGCATCGGCGTTTTCGTGTCAAAGCTTGAAATAAGAAGGCGAAGCTTGACAGAAGCCGAGGATGTCACCCTTGTAGCTGGCAAAAGTTGCCTTCGGAAAGGCGAAGGCGCCTGTTGATGTTTGGATTGGAAAATTAACCAAGAGGAAAAGAGGTCGAAATTTTTTATAGCAAACTGTGACAGGGAATACAGATCCACTTCACACGTGACACCAGTCATGCGAACGAAGCTTACCTTAAGAGAAAAGAAAACGTCGCCTTTTTTTTTTCTGTTTTTAATTAAACACTTTTCAAGCACGATAAAATCAACCGGCCTCGATGTTTTTCACTCGGAGTCGGTCATATTCAGTGCAAGACTGATAGGGTTATCTTCTGCTGTCATACTGCGTCGAGGGACATGCTTAATTGTCTCGACGATCCGGCAGAAGCTCCGATATACTATTACCTTAGGTACTCATGCCATCGTGCACCCACCACATGAATCACACAGTAAACTATAGTACCAGCCTGGGCACTAAGCGCTGTGACGCCTAGATCCTGCATGCCTAGCATAGCTCAGGGGCATGTTTAACCAGAAGGCGATGGCTTCTTGTGTCTCACGCAGCTCGCTCTTTTCGGCGACTTGCTGCCGTACGCATTGATAGCTCCCTGTCTTCGGCCGGGACGAGCTTACTTGAGCAACACATCTCTCGAGGCAGCTTACCGACTGGTCATGACTCTTCAAGTATTGTGCATCGGCAAGAAGCTCAATGGTTGTAGTTATCCGCAAGTCGTGCCAAGGCGCGTCGAACGCTTAACTGTTGGCCCAGCTCACTGGGACCAATCAACCTTCGATTGACATTGAATGCCATGGCATGACGGCTCTTGTTCAGACTTTGCGTTACGTTTCGTGTCTCGTACTCGCCTTAGCTGTAAACACGCTTGAACTCGATGCTCTGTGACCAACCCTGCCTATTGGAATGAGCTTCTTTGTTAAACTTGACGCGCTGCACGGTTCTATTTTGCACCACTAAATTCTCCTTACCTTTAATGATATGAGGAAGGGCTTGGCTTGAGGTAGGACAAGTTGTGAATGTATCCTGCATAATGACACCAGTCTTAGTACATTGTTAAGCTCTAGACTGAGATCAAGTTGTTCCAATTCAGGTCCGCTCAGGTTATACTCTGATGGTGACCTCTGGACACGAGAGATAGTCGACATAGGAAACCACTTGGGTCTATTACTGGAAACTTGAATCGTTTCACCGCTGGTAATATTGGCCTCAATGTCCTACATCCAAACGTCAGCATATACACAAGATCCATATCCAGATGTCTTTGACTTCCGAATTGGTGGTTTGTCTAACAGACACCGTTCCCACATAGGCAAGGGAACATGAACTTACAGCACGGCCGATATTGTAACTTCTGATTTTGGAGGCTAAGCGGTTACTTGCATTGAACGGTCAAACTGGACTCGGAGGCTGACGACGCCATGTATCAATGGACCACCCTGAGCAACAACGGATCGCCTGTTCCCGGAATGCTCACAGGCTGTGGTGCCATCCAGTTTCTTATGATGGTACTTTGAGAAGACTATCAGTCTCAGGCTGAATGTGTTTGTGCTAGTTCTCGAGGCTGACTCCAGGCCCGAATGTCTTGTCCAACAAAGAGTCGAGTTGACATAAAAGGCTGGATGAGTCCTCAGGATTTGGACTCATCCTACTCTCGAAGCAACTCACATACAAATCACAACTCAGCCAAACTCCTCAAAATCATCACCCAAGTTCAAACTTTATTAAATTTATTATATCGACAACTCTCCTAAGTCGCAACAATGGCTACGTCTACCAACCCCACTGTCGGCGTTGACTTCAGCAAGAACGAACCAAAGCCACCTAAGCCTTGGCCCAAGGACCCGAGTAAGTGGAAACTTCTTGCTTCTTCCCTCTCAAGGCTGCGTTGCAATCTTTCGGCGACCTGCCTATGATGGTCATGTTATTAGGCATCTTCCGTGGTGTCATTGTATCGCTACAGCATTATCGTCTTTGTTACAGATCAGCATTGCCTTGATTGGATCTATGACTAACCCATGTCAATAGCCATGAACTAAGTACCAATTACTTCATTGTGCATTGGGCGCCTTGAAGCGGTATATGGTAGGGAGAAAAATGGCGGCATTCTGATAAGGGAGATATGTAAAGGGTATAACTTGGGATAACGGGGCGCACTTGGGCGGCAAAGATTCGATTGTTAGAGGCGGTGGCCTGTTCCATTCATTTTAGTCTGTTCTGTTAGTCAATTCAGCAACCGGTACCATTGCTTCCAAACCATGTTCCTTGTGTAAGCTATGCCTGGTGATAAACCACGCGGTGTGCCCTTGCAGAGCGTACACAAAGCCAGCCTCATCCTATGGTGTATCTCGAGAGTAGAACTTCAGATGAGAAAAGAGAAAACAAGTCGATGTGCCTGCACGAATCGAGTAAACATGCGGATGCAGTGGCGCTGGAGTTTAGGTAGAGAGTCTGAGGTTGAGGATGCTGATCATACGAGGGCGGTGACACTGGTGTAAAGGTGAATCGGGTGAGTCTAGGAATCAGTTCATGTACAGACAGAATAGAGAAGTCGGGCGGTAAAGGTACTTGAATGCTGTCGATATGGGAACTGTATCGAATGCCTATAAGACGGGGAAGTGAGAAGATAGAGCCTTACTTGTCGTCTACAGTCACGCTTGTCAAGAGCGATTATCATATACTGCGGTCTTTGTCATAGAAGACCATGGTGTAGTGAGTATATTGGTATGTTGTTGTTGACGTCAAATCGGAATAGGAAACTGCGTTATGTTGTGTGTCGTTCTGTACGCGCTTGCTTGTAACTTTTCGGAGGGAAGATCTTGAGGGAAGTACGACTGCTACTACTACCTGCCGTACCTTTTTGGAACCTAGTAACAGATAGTTGAAGCCGTGTATAGGCGTGTCCGGGTTAATCTCATCAAGACCTGAAGCTACCTAGTACCTTAAACGCCGAGAATACTCTTATCGTTCTAGCTAACTACCCACCTAAACACTCTTATTTTTTATGTATTATGTTTAAGCCGAGACCCTTCTTTGTATCACTTGACAACTGAAAGCAACTTTAGCCTTTTCTCCGCTCAACACAGACACACAGTCTCAGCTAGCAGTTCTGCTGGGGTCGGTCGGCGGCCTCGAGCTGGATCGCATGCCGTGTAGCCAGTTCTGCGCGACTCCAACATCTTGAGCTGAAGAAACATGGCCGACGCTTACCGATCTATTGAATCGAGTGGACTGGAAATTATCCTGATTGCAGCCGTGGTGTTTGTACTTGTCTTACTTCTCGCAATCTTCATCTTGATGGGCGCTGGCTTCAGAACTCCAGGAAGGGTCCGAGATGCCGAGGACGGACAGCTGAGGACAGCCTGGAGTGCATTGCACCAAACCGATCAAGAAAATGGAGTATATCACGACCATGAAAACTCCTTCATCAAGAGTGTCCGGAGACGAAGCCAGTCCTTCGCTGAGGAGCTCCGACTAGAGTTGCACAACCTCAGACGCAACCTCTCCCTATTGACAATCCCTTCGAGGGACCGACTAGAAGACACCAACATAAGAGGAGCACGAAGATTTAGCATCGACCAGTTGCTAAACTTTTCCTCGACTAGCTCAGAATTGGACAGAGACTGTGAGAGCTGCTACGAATACCTGGAGTCTCCGTTATCCGCTACGGGGAGGGAGGAAGATCCAACTGGGGCACAGAGAAGGCCAACCCGAGCGGCAGGAAACGGAATGGACCCTGATTTGGAGGCACAACAGTGGAACAGCTCCTTGCTGTAGTTCACAGGGATAAGTGGGAAGGAGAACTGTGGTGAAAGGCTAGGAAAAAGCAGGTTGTTGTACATGATACCTCTATTGAATCTGAGAACCGTCCTACTCTGACGTTGGCTCCCCGTGAAGCCCGCGGCAAAGCTCCCTGTGCTGCTTTTTAACACGCCGCCATGTCCTTGTGTGCTTGCTTCTGATACGAAAACGACTCGTTTCTCCTACTCGGCGCCCAACACTCTTTTCCCTTATGCGGACTGCTTCTTCAGGTCTCGCGCAGCCTGCTTGAGGCTGAAGTTGCACTCCTCATAGGCACGACCAGCACCGAAGCCGACTCCGACAAACGCGGGCCACGCTCTTCGCTTGAACAGAAGGACGGAGAAAACGACACCGAAACCGAGACCGAGGGAAGACTTGACGAGAAGGTTGGAGAGGCAGCGGTCCCACTGGAAATTGGTCAGTACTGTGATTTTGCAACATGCCTTCAAGGCTGTTCAGAGTAATGCAATTACCTTCTCGTTGAGAAGCGACTCGCTGAGCGGCCGGGAAATGGCGCTGGGAGGAGGACGGGTGACAGTGTTATCGGCCATTTTGAACTGTGAGGAATCGCGTTAGTCCCAATGAATTGACACAAAGACAACAGAGGGAATTGACATACTCGAGTCGTGCAATCGGTCGTGGCGAGCGAAATCTGAAGCTGCAAGGAGCTGTATCTATGGGCGTGATGTCAAGCTTCAATATGGAACAAGTCGGGAGACAAGAGCCGGGCTTGTGGGCGGTGAGCTCGGGGAGCCGGCAAAAGTTTAGCGTCGTGGCAGAATTCAGGAAATTTTGGGTGGACTTTGGAAAAGTCGCGGGGCGCATTCAAAGATTAAGATCCAGATAGCTTCTCTTCTCAATCATTCCTTAAACAATTCTTTTGTTCAATGGCCGCTATGGACGTGGCCATGGCAGATAGTCCTTCGCGAGAGGGTCCTTCAACTCTCGTAAGTTGTCACTCTATTGCTTCGATTTGCGGCTGTGAAAATGCTTACACGTGCTATAGGAAAAGATGGACCTGATCAAGACTGTGAGAGGTCTCGACCAGAGTGGTCCTGGAGAGGATGGAAAAAATCTCGAAAAATTATGGAAGCATTTGACTGTATCAGCAGACGGCCAATTTCATGCTGCAGAGGAGAGCAGCTTGCGATGGCTGCTAAAATCGATGAACGGCTCATCAAAGGATGCGGAAACTTTGCGACGATGGCCTTTGACCTGGACGATTCTCGAATGCGTCTTTCAGCGCATTCCTCTGTTTTCACTCGCCAAGTCGCTTGCTGACCGACGGTTCATTGTTGTTTTGCAACAAACTCTGAAGGATATTTCTCATCCAGCCACAGACACTTCATCAACCCCGTCAAAGCGAAAGAGGTCGACGACAAAAAGCTTCAACGTGGAGGCTCTACGGGACACAGAAGGATGTTTAATGGCTGGTGACGCTCTATTCAGTGCTCTCAAGAGGCTATTGGACCGTCTCAATTCTTCTGCTACGCAGTCATCGCATGACAAGATCGGCGCTGAGCATATCCGGTCTCTTTTCTGTACCTCAGCGGCTGACGCTGCGACCTTGACATCGCTGTCACTGACGTTGTGTGATGTTGCGCTTACTAGCGGTGAAGAGCAGGAGGGTTGGGAATCGTGGATCGAGACGATAACATCCATTTGGGACCTTCATCTACAAGGAAACGACGATGCGCTGGAGGTCGCTACACACCTGTTCGCGCCATCTGCGGCCATTCTCGGCAAATTGGAGGGTATCTCGGGATCACAGAAGACCATCACACGCGAATCATTACGGACAAAATGGACGATCGACTTGGAAAAGCTTATGCACCGCAACTTGATACTCCCCGCCCGAGCCGCCTTCATTAACCGACAAGATTTGGAACCTATCACAAAAGCACTTCAGGCAGCTGAAAAGGATCTCGATGTGGCAGCCCCTGCGCTGTACTTTTTGGCGTCAAGTGTGACAGACACCCTTGGAGAGGGGAAACTAAGGAAAGGCAACGCCGATTGGATGAAGCAGATCTTCAAGGCTGTGGAAGGTTCATTAAGGGATCGAAAGAATCGAGATGAGCTTGTGCAGGTTGTTCTGGAGCGAGCGGCTGAAAAGTCGATGTCTATTGACACAGACGATCTGCGTACCGTCTGCCGCGAGTATGCGCTACAGGGAGAGAGCACGAATTGGCGTCTGACTGCGGTTCTTGCTGGCTGCGATCCTGATGTGTTTCAGCTCACCGAAGAGGGTGCGCGTTTATTAGAGACAGTCTGCGAACGAAGTACTGGACTGGAGCTCGCCCAGGATGATATTGAATCAGTTTCAAAGATTATCCAGGCTATTGCTCAAGGATTCCGCACTGGACGAGACTTTGCCGGCTTCTTGAAGCTATGGTATCAGCAGCTTTGCAAGGTCGAGAAGCAGAAAAGCAAGACTAGCTCGCCATGGCTTCAAGTTGGTCAACGACAGTATGGGAACGATTCTTTCGAGGCCTTGATCGAAAAGGAAATGTCACCACAACAGTTGCTTGAAGTGTTGGAATGGGTGAAGGGCGAGAAGTTGCATTCTCGAGCACTTTGCCTTTTCCTGGACTCGATCGCTCAAGGAATCCAGGGCGAGGCCTACGTGGACGCTGTGGATAGCAAACTTTTTGATTTGGTGAGCCAGGTGAAGAAATCTTCATCCACTCTGACGGCACTGAAATGGGAAGTTGTTTCCAAGACCCTTTCCTGGGTTGCACCTGAGTCAAGATCTGAAATTTGGGGTTCTGTTCAAGGGCAACTGACCAAGATCTTGTCTGAGGCCCCTGTTGAATCCAGGGAAACTTATGAGGCATTCAAGTGCTGTTGTCAGGCCTGGGTATCTATGAGTCCCGATGATGCACATATCGCTGAGCCCGCAGGCCTGGTGGACGCTTTCACGACACGACTGTCAACAGACCTCCTCTCTTCGAGTTCCTTGAAGGGCAAGGACTTGTCCTTGGTTCTACAGCAATATTCTGCCCCGGTCTTCCTTGAGGAAGCTGCCCCCGAGCATTACCTGGCCTGGTTCCTGCGTGGCTCTAGTCGTTTGAGCCGGTTCGTTTATGGCACCAAAGCGACTCTTCCGCAGGCACTGCAGAATGCATTATCGTTGCCTAGTAGTGAGGTCACGCAACTCAGGGACATTTGGGCGTGCCTGCTCGAGAACGAGAACAACGTGAACAATGTCAAAGTCGCTGGCGACCTCATTGACCGGTTGATCAAATCGTTGGAGGAGGACGGCAAGGAGAAGCGCTGGCCTGCGGAAGGTAGCCAGACTTGGATCCGAAGCCTGAGCAGTGTCCACACGGATGCTTTCACTCGACCTCAGCGTGAGCGTATCATGACTCTGCTCAACGCTCACAGAGCAAAGACGACAAAACGTGTGCCAATTGAGGGTTGGAGATACATCCTCGGACTGTCCACCAAATTGATGGGCCGAGCGACATTCTACGAGGGAATGGAGTTTTCCCACCTCGTTGATATTGCGGACGCCATGTCAGACCTCTCCAGCTCAACGTCAACACAAGACGGCACTTTGGCTGATCTTATCGAAGCGTACTATGCGATGGCAGCGGCTACTATCCGTCAAATGGCAGAGTTTGTAGACGAGCGAAGCATCAAGTACCTGAACGAAAGCCGCAGCTTCATCTCAGACTGCGAAGATGCAGGAGATTTGTCGCCATTCCGCCTGACGCTGTTGAAGGCGTTAATTGCTGAGCTCTCAAGTTCACCAAACTGCTCTAACCATCCTGAGCTGAGCTCGCTGCCAGACAGCGCAAAGGATGTATTGGGCAAGTGTGTTATTGCAGCAACCGGCTACTTCTTGACAGAGAAGAAGGCATTTGAGAGTCACAATGTCATCGCCGATCTTCGACTATTCGCTGCAGTCGACGCAGCTGAATCGTTGGAGAGTATTTCTGGAGCTACAAAGCTAAAGCAGTCTGATGTACGAAAGGCTGAGAAGCGAAGTCATGCGGCCATGGCGTCAGGAGATCTACGAGGATGGAAGATGCAGACTTTCCTCAGAACCTTCTTCCCGTCAGTCTTGGAGGAGTCTCGACCGACGACGTTTTACAGCATCAGTGAGGTACCATATCAACTTCGCGAGCCCTTCTTCCGAAGTAATGTTACTTCGATTACGAAGGAAATGGACACTTCCGCCAAGATGGAATATCTGAAGGACCTCGTTCAGGTGTTTGTGCAAGGTTCAGACACAGATGGTCAAGCATCGGCTATCCATACTGTCGCGAACCAGCTTCTAGGTAAGGCATCCAAAGACTACCAATGTTGATTGTTAACTAACACATCATAGCATGCCCCGACTTACAAGGCTCAGGCTCAGGCTTTGACCTGGCCACTGCTCACAGCGAGCTTACCTCGACACTCTTGACGCTCAAGAGCCAATCCGTATGCGTTCGGGTGTGCCGCACTCTCTGTTCACTCCTCGAGAAGAAGCCCCAGGCTATGACCCAATGGAATATCGAGCTCGTACTCAACACCGTGTCCGACCTGAGCTTGTCCACCAAACCATTGGATGAACAACTACCCAACGAACGGGTGCCGTTTGCTTGGCTGTGCAAGTTGGTCGAAGTCATTATCAAGAAGCATCGCCTTCGACTTGAAGGTCACCATCACTTGCTCCTGTCGACGATGCAGGCCCTCCTCCGTAACCTCATCATCAACCATGGAGCCACCGACACCCTGGGCCAAACCCTCCACGAATCCAAGGCCCATCTCTATGCTCGACTCATCACCCTCATTTGTGAGCCTACAGCCGGTGCGGTATCGCGATCCCAGCACCAAAGTGCTCTCGACTCAGCCACAGATGCTGCGAAACGTTCAGCCGGCCGACATATGTATTTGGTCATGATGCAATACGTCAAGCTACAGCTCGAGGCTGATGTACCTCGCCGGGTGAGAGAAGCTCTTGAGCCAGCGATGAACTCCGTCTTTGATATTACGCCTCCTGAAGTGAGGAAGATTCTGAACGACGCTATGGATGGAAGTGGACGTGCCATTTTGAGAGAAATGTTCAAGAGATATACCAAGTTTGGTAAATGGAGCGGCGTATAAAAGTATTATAGACACTGATAGATACCACATTAATAGACGTCAGAAAAAGATGGCAGGTTTGATTATTAATTTGGGTATCTCTACATTACTTGTACCTTTTTCGGAACCTAGCCAAATACTATTAAGCGCCCTGGGACTTCTTGTTCTCGTACACACTTGGGTGGCCGTGTTTCTTGCCGTAGCTCTTGATTTGCCAGTCGAAAAAAGGGCGAAGGAAGATCCAGACAACGACAGTAAGCATAGCGCCTAAGACATCAACAAAGCTGTTCTTGGGAGAGCCACCAAAGGCCGACCACTTCATGAGTGAACCGAGGAAATTAACGGTGATGTTATGCTGTCCTGCCTCAAGGCCTTTGATGGCTCCTTCAGCAACTTCATCGGGTGTTTGCTTGGGGTCTCCATCCTCGATGTGCTTTGTGACAGCAGGCTTAATCGCCTCCTCACGTTCGAAGCCAGGAGAGGTGATGGTGCCGGGCAAGACAAGATGGACGTTGACCTTCTGAGGATACAAGAGGGCCTCTTGCTGAATGCACTCGACCAGACCTCGCATGGCGTATTTCGAAGGAGTGTAGGGAGTATATCCGGGAGGAGAGAAGCAGGCGGCCACACTTCCGGTCATGATAAGGTGCTTGGGCTCTTTTTCGACAGGTCGACCGACGCCTTGCCATTCACGCATGATGGCGTGTGCCAACTCGGCTGTACCCCAGAAGTTGACGTCCATATGGCGTCGCATCGATTCCAATTCCATGTCGATAAACAATTGGGGGAAGGCTATTCCGGCAACGGTCCAGACGACATCGGGGGCTTTTCCATTGTTCCAGGCGGTGACTTCGGCGAGGAGCGGTTTGGCGAAGTCCTGGACAGAGACATCGGCGGCGATATAGTGGAAGCGTTGCGTTTGGGGGTTCTTGGCTGCGGCCTGAAGTAGAATAAGTAAGTATGCATTTGGCAGGACGATGTCAAGAGAGGTAGGTAGCAGACCTTGACGGTGTAGAGAGCAGCTTCAAGCTTGCTGGTGCTACGAGAGACAATAACAACATTTGCGCCCCTGGCAGAGAGCTTAGTAGCTGCACTGAGGCCCATGCCTTCGGATGCGCCGGTGATGAGGACTGTCTAGAGGCATTGTTAGTTGCGCTGTGGTGTATAGAGGGGATCATGAGACGTCTCATGAGGAGTTGGAGGATGCGTACCTTGCCCTCAACGGGGAACTTGTTACCGCCAAAGAGACCCATGATGAACGAACCAGCAATGAGAGTCGCAACAGAAATAGCAATGTAAGTAACGATTGTCGTCCAGGAGAAAGCCATGATGGGAGGGAGTCGAGACAAGCTTCTGTTGGCGAGGGGCAGAGGTGGTAGTTTTAAAGATTCAACCCCTACAGTCAAGTATAGAGTACTCCACGTAATTTAGCCCGCATTTTACATTCAAATCGCCGGGCCTCCACTTCTTCGGGGTAAATGGCAACGCCACAAGCCGTTTAATGTCAATCCTACATATTAGTGGCCTCCTCGGAAGGCGAATGCGACCAAATTCTGCGAGTAGATAAAGTAGCTTAAGACCTAACTAAAGTCCTAAATTTCGGGTGCAACGGCAGTTGATTGCGACGCTGTCTTTCTGGTTGGCCCAGGGCCAAGCTGACTGCATTGGCTCGAAATTACAACGCCTAGGGCTGAGCGCCAGGGGGGTAAATGGCCCCTAGTGACAGCCACTATGAAGGATCCCCAGTCGTCAGATTCCATTTTCGCTTTTATTCGATTGGACTGTTCAAGTTGTCCGCCGGGCATGGGCACATCCAATTCAACGCTGACATGTTAAATCCAGGGGTTTCTGACACTCATCTCGGATTTGACCCACCATGTTCACTTCTCACAGGTACCGGAGCGTGATCGTTTACGCAAACTGGTGCGAATTATATCCGATCTGGAAATCGTCTTACTTGATGGTTCGGGCGGTTTACATATTAACCGGGATAACGGTCTAACTTGGGGTAAGAGAGCTAATAGATAATACAATGAGTTAGGTACTTCAGTTACTCAGCCTAAAGTACGTAGTATGCTCTGATTATTTCCAGGTCACCTAAGTTTTGGTAAGTTAGATATTTGGATTACTCGTCGAACTACCAAGCAAGTAGAAATATAATGCACAGTGTAACATATAAACAGCACTGTATTGCCTCAGGCTGTGGCGCTCCAAGGCTCATGCTCAATCATCCACTCTGAACTTACAAGATATTGCACTGCATTTCTACTTATCGAGAGAATTTATCTCATCATTTTCTCTCCTACAAAACGACATACAAATAAATACTCGATCACCTCAATGATACTAATGAGTTCTCGGCCATGTTAACGAGGTTTTGATAAAATTCCTGTTCTCCCATCAGCACAATGTCCAACAAGGATGAGGACACCAAGCTTACAGTACCCAAGTTTGCTTCCTTCAAAACGAAGTCCGAAAGCTCAGAATTAAAAACGCCTAGATTTTCTTCTTTCAAACCCAGAGATAAGGACAAGGCCCAGAGTGCAGCGACAAGCCCTGGCAGCAGAGACAAGGATCGGGACCGCGACTCAAGAAGGAAGAGAAGTCATCACTCCGAATCTCATCGCGACCATCACCATTCAAAAAGACATCGCGCAGATTCTCATCACCGGCATCGGGAATCATCTCGGCGTTCTAATCCCTCAGAAGCGCTAGAACACCGCCCGCTTACCAAACCGCGCGACACCAACGATGCTTCGCGTTTGTACATCATTGACACTAAAGGAGACCCCTTAATCATTCGATATGGAAACCTAGATCGCTCACATATCCCCGCTTACTATCGCGACGGATATGGCAGGGTCCTCGGCACACGGGGTCGCCTCGTGATTCATCGTGATGGGCCCAGAGATCAGTTTAGTCTACGTATGCCGGGTGAAGGATCTTACGCCTTCAAAGACAAGGACGGTTTGCGCTCAAAGACATGGCGTGTGAGGCCCACTCCGTTTCGAGTTCGGAAACAGGAGAACGATGCCGAAGACGAGGCTGACGATGACTTTTTACCACTAAACACATCGAAGAAGCGCAAGCATGACCATCAGGCTTCTGAATCTTCAGATGGCGATGAACAGCCGTCGTATCGCTCAATAGAGGGTAAAGCCAAGCCACGTCAATATGATGATAGCGACTTGGAGTCTGAATCCGATGCGCCCGCGGAGCATGTTGATCTGGATCAGAACAATCCACTGAAATGGAAGTCTATTCAACTCTCGAGACGTGTAAAAGATCAGCCAGATGATATAGATGCATGGCTTGAGCTGGCAAATCATCAGGATGCGCTTTTGAGAGCTGGCGAGGACATCGATCATAAGGCACTAGAGGCTGAGGTGCATAGTTATGCGGAGATCAAGCTTCACATGCTCGAATCGGCTCTGTCCAATATTTCGAATCCTCAAGATCGCGTTCGGGTGCTAGTTCCTCTGATGCGTGAGGGCACCAAGGTGTGGAACAGCAAGACAGCCGCCAAAAGGTGGAATGATTTGCGTGAGGATGAGGACAAGAGCTTCAAGCTATGGAAGACACATCTTGATTTCGCCATGTCTAACATCTCTGCCTTTCATTTTGATGCTGTCAAGCAAATGCATCTTGATCGGCTGCGCCACGTTATCTCTCGATCACAATTAAACGCCGAGCCCGAAGACTTTCGGGAATCTATATATGTCTTCCTAAGACTCACGAGGTTCATCCATGACTCGGGGTACAAGGAACTTGCTGTCGCATCATGGCAGGCTTTCCTGGAGCTCAACTTTTTCCGGCCAGTACAACTGGACGAGCAGAGTGCGGCCCTGGAATCTCTCCGTGACTTCTGGGAGAGTGAAGTCCCTAGAATAGGAGAGGCGGATGCTCAGGGTTGGGCAAAATTCGTGGAAGATGATGGTATGGGCGATGCTCCTGAGCCTTTGAAAGACAGCAAGGAAGCTGAGCATCAATCCAGAGACGACTACAAGCGCTGGGCGAGCATGGAAAGCTCCCAAGCAGAAAATGCTCGAGTGCCAGCAAGAACAATGGATGAAGGCACAGAGGACGATCCGTTCAGAGTGGTGATGTTCTCCGATATCGAGCCATTTCTCTTTATCATTCCAAGAAATACCTTGCCGGCTGTGCAGCAGCAATTATTAGATGCATTCCTCATGTTTTCTGGTTTGCCGCCCACGTTCTGGCCTGACAGCTGGACAGAAGAGGCATATCATGACCAGTTCTTGGCTCACTCTACGTCGAGTCTAGAATTCAGTCCTCCTACCTACCCCTCGGGAGACGAAGATCCGACTGAGATACAGCGAAAGCCACCTGCCTTCGGCCAAAAGCCTCTCTGCATCTCAGAATCGACCGATACGTTGTTCTCCCGTGCGGATTGGTTCTCGTATCTGCCATCGAGACACAAGGAGAACGATGTCGAACTTGGGCTTGTGGTCAATGCTACGAAGCAGTTGGTTCATACTGCAAACTTTGGGGAGTTGGCTATATACCACCTGGCTCTATGCGCGGTCAAGGATGGGTCTAGTGTCAAAAAGGCAGCCAAAGCTTTGCTAAAGCGGTACCCGACCAATCTTGGTTTGTATGGAGCGTACGCGCTCGCTGAGTATGCGCATGATAATCGTGATGTCGCTGCTAAAGTCGTATCGTCAGCGACTGAGCTTGCATCGGTAAGTCTAGACTCGCATCTACTCTTCTTGAACTAAAGCACTGACTAGTCGTTAGAAATCGTCAACGACAGATGCCTTTGCTCTTTGGACAGCATGGGCTTGGATGGAGCTTGAAAAGGGCGACAAAAAGCTAGCAGTTCAAAGACTATGCTCTTCTGTAGGTGAAGGCTTACGAACTGCTGCCGGGACTGCCGAAGTATCTTCGACGCATATACTCAAGGCTCACCAGATCTTTTCATCTACCATGAACGATTTTATCTCTGGCGGCAATCTTGATAACGCAGAAACCCTTGCTGAGTGTCTAGTTCTGCTTTCTTATCTGACCGCCGAAGGATCTACGGAACCAATGTCGACCTCACAAGGGAACATTTCGGCTGCTATGGAGACAGTACACAAAGTGTCTCTTGAGTTTAAATCTCGAGGGTACCAAGCATCGCGTGCCCATGAGCGGATACTGCAGTTTGCGTCAAGACTGCTATACTTGCACGCAACTCGAGGGTGAGTTTAACACGGAGTACTACAGGATACCTGCTAATAGTACCAAGGCCTTTCCGCCGCGCATATCTACTCGAGCAACTGAAGAACTTCTTAGCCTTCTTCCCTCGGAACACCATGTTCTTATCTCTGTTCGAGTGGGCTGACTCAAGCCTCCGCGTGATTGACGAAACAAGAACACTTCTTCACGAAACCGTCTTAACACCAACCCAAAATTGCCTGAGCAGTCGAATATTTGCTATTCATCACGAGACAGAGCGTGGAAACGTCAACACAACAAAAGCAGCTTTCGAGCACGCCGTGTCAAGCGACGGTTGCAAGTTCAACACATCCCTCTGGATCAATTTTATCAGGTTCTGCAGCTCACAGAGAGAATTGCGGCCAAAGGCTAAGGATATCTTATTCAGAGCGCTAAGGCATTGCCCCTGGTCCAAGGGTGTCATGATGGAGGCTTTCCTTACGCTGAGCCGAGATATGGATTCTTCCGAGCTCAAGGGTATTTTCGATACGATGACGTCGAAGGGATTGAGGGTTCATGTTGATCTAGAGGAGTTTTTGGACAAGAGAAGGAGTGAGAGGCGAGCTGAGAAGAGTCGAAGATGAGCAGCCTGATTCATAAAGAATTAATTTAGGAATATTGTCCTGAGACATGAAGTAAATCATTCCAGAGTTCCATTGTGTATCTTTAGCTTTGAAGAAAATGTGTATATCGCCCTAACATGGCTCAACCTTGGCAATAATCGGAATGAACCTGGACAAGCCGCCTTATGGCGTTTACCTGAAACGAAGCTGGCTACATTATCAGCTCAACCAGGATGTTTGGGCATGGTGTTTTCATAGCTACTGAAGCAACGTTGAAGATCAAAACCCGTAATTTTCTGTGTCCATCGTAACGTGAATGGCATAAGCTTGCTCCAATTATACTATGCTATCGTGGTGAAGCGTTTCAGGACTTTAGGAATTGAATGACAGAACCGAATATGGTCATTTTTCGTAAAGGATGGATGTTGATCAGGTCCAGCTGTGGGCTAAAAATAGTAGCTTTCATACCTTATTTCATAGCTGGTTTTTTGCGAAACCAGCATAAACCAAGAGATAACCATACTGATTTAAACTGTACTATTACTTCCCTAGCAGTTACTTGAGCCATTGATTCGGTATGCTATAGAGAATTTCTTGTTTGCCCGGTCCAAATGTTGCATTCGGCATGACACGTTTTCCTGGACCGCGTCATACCTCCATGTCTTTAGTGCTTGGCAGTGTTGTCAGTGGAACCAAGCCCAGGGGTTTTAGGGGTCTTTTTAGCGGGTCGGCACTGAAGCTGTCGTGAGCTTGCGCTTGGACGTGAGACGATGTGAGATTAAGAATGGATGAATGAATGTCAGACAAAGGACGCCCTGGTAAGAGATTTGATTAGATAGATATAGAGTGTAGAGGCCGCCAGTCTCAGTACTATAATTGACTGTTATTATCTATCAATCATTTCTTGCTTCTGTCTCTGTTCGTATCTTCAGCATTGATGCAGTGGCCTAAATATGCAGGGGCAAGCCCAGACTCAGTCTTTGGCTCGACGACAGCGAATAACTTCACGAATTCAACATCACTTGATCGCCCTCTCGTTTCTCCGCTCTCTCCGCAGTCTTACTTCTTCAAAGGCTGAAAAACGTCGAAAATCACACCAAAATCATCATCATAACCAACTAACAAGCATGGCTCAAGAGCTCAAAGCTGGCGGCGGTGCCAGCGAAGTCGCCCGCTCCCTCTCCAACGTCGACCCTGTCGTAAGCGCTCAGCTTGTCAAATTATTCGAGTCTCTTGCGGATCGAGAAGACAAAACCTGGAGCAAAGAGAGAATTCAATCTTTTATCAAAGATATTCAACGAGATGATTCTTCTCCCGCTGTCAATGAGCTCCTCGCTAAAGATTCACTCAACGCGAATGCCTTCATCGCCTGGATGACGTCGTCTCATGCAGCAGCTTCAACCCCGCCCAAACCTCAGGATCTTTCATACCCGCTCTCCTCTTACTTTATCAGCTCCAGCCACAACACTTATCTTACTGGAAATCAGCTTTCGAGCGATAGTTCTACCAGACCCTACACCGAAACGCTGCTGCGCGGTGGGCGGTGTATCGAGATTGATGTCTGGGATGGCGATGATTCTGATGCTGAGGGTACTAGTAGCCCCTCTAGCAGCGATGAGGAACGAGGCATAAAGAAACCTATCAAGAAGGATAAGAAGAGGAGCACGTTTGGAAAGCTCAAGGAGAAACTTGCAAAGACGACCCTTCGAGATAAAAAGGATGAGTCTGAATCCGCACCCGGCTCCGATGAAAAGCCTGGCGCCGACGCCGATGCCGAATCAACAGGGCCCGAAGCTGCCATTATCGAGCCCCGAGTCCTCCATGGCTACACCCTCACCAAGGAGATTTCCTTCCGTGCCGTCTGTGAGGCTATCCGCGAGAGTGCCTTTGTCGTTAGCGACCTGCCCGTCATCGTCTCTCTTGAAGTCCACTGCACCGCAGACCAGCAGCTTGCTATGGTACGCATCATGAAGGAAGTCTGGGAAGGTCTTCTCGTACCTGAACCCGAGAACGACCCTGATGCTCTGCCTAGCCCTGAAGACCTACGTCGCAAGCTTGTTGTCAAGGTCAAGTATGCGCCGCCTGGTGCAGAGGCCACGCAGGAGGACAGCGAGGAGGATGACCGAGCACCGCCTCCAGGTGCCGAGTCAGGCGATGCTACCAAGAAGAAGCCTTCAAAGGTCATTCAGGAGCTGAGCCGGATGGGTTTCCACGCATGGGGTGTATCCTTTAAGAGTTTGTCACAACCTGAGGCTGGTATGCCCACACACATCTTCTCGCTTTCGGAGAAGAAGGTCATTGATGTACACGAGAAGCAAGCATCTGATCTATTCAACCATAATCGACACTTCCTCATGAGAACATACCCCTGGGGACTGCGAATAGGATCGTCCAACCTGGACCCTTCTCTCTTCTGGCGAAAGGGTATTCAGATTGTTGCGCTTAACTGGCAGAGGTGGGATGAGGGTATGATGCTCAACGAGGGAATGTTTGCCGGCACAGGAGGATATGTCCTCAAACCTCAAGGTATGCACCTCTCACCACAGTTCATATCATGTTTCATATCTCTAACTTGGCTACAGGCTACCGACCTAGTCGCGGCGAGGAAGAAGCTAACAACACCATCGTCCGCAAATCCCTTCATTTATCAATCACAGTCCTCGCCGCCCAAAACATCCCCCTCCCGCCCGGTGACACATCCGCCCGGGGCTTTGAACCCTACCTCAAAGTAGAGCTTCACGTCGAAGGTCCGGATGAATTCCACGGTGGTCCCATTCCCAACGATGGCCACGAGCGTGAGGGCGAGTATAAGGCTCGCACGCGCACACACCGCGGCCAGGTCGCTGATTTCTCTGGCGAACGTCTCGAGTTTCCTGCAGTGCCGTACCTCGTTGATGAACTCTCGTGGGTGCGCTTCACGGTACGCGATGACGAGATTGGTAGGGATGATTTGGCGGCTTGGGCTTGTGTCAAGCTTGATAGGTTGGGTCACGGGTATCGATTTATACATCTGATGGATTGTGAGGGACGTGTTACGGATGGAGCTATCTTTGTCAAGATTGAGAAGAAGTTGGTTTAGTTGATTGGCGGTGATTTATGGATTGAATAATGATGAGATGATCTTTCGCATTTTTTGTCTTGTTGGTGTTTATCTATACGATAGCGAGTAAATTGGAGAACGGGGATGTTGAACTTAAGAAACCAAATGACTGCTACTGGGTAAGACCTCACAAGTCTTGGCTCGAATCTTAAAACAACATTGACAATCGTACATTTGGAAGGTTCATGTATATAGACTGTTTACAGGTCAACTCATCTCTCACTATACGAGAAGATCACACAATCTTGGATGTGCACAAGCAAATACATAAAGACAATTCAATTTGAGATCAAAGTGTAGTTATCTTCCTCGATCATTGTCAACACTAGTACGCTAGGATATTCCGCCTCAAAAAATCACAATCAGTAGTCATCGTCCTTGCGGCCCTTGTCGCCGTGGATCTTCTCAGAGACCTTGTCCTTGATCTTGTCCACGAAACCACCCGACTTTTCATCGTCGCGGTCACGGCCAGAGCCAGAACCATATGTGTTACTACCTCCATAGGAGGTGTCGTCATCTCTGCGGCTGGATCCGTATGAATCGTCGTCCTTGCGGTCCGAAGAACCATAGCCGCCGGTGCTGGAACCGTATGTGTTGCCGGTGCCATAGGAGTCGTTGTCCTTGCGGCTAGAACCGAAAGAATCATCATCATCCTTGCGGCTAGAGCCATATGTGTTGCTTGATCCGTAAGAGTCATTGTCTTTGCGGTTAGAAGAACCGTAGCTGTTGTCGTCATCACGAGATGAGCCCTAGTGACTTTGTTAGCGATTGGAGTCCTTAAATTAGGAGTGTTAACGTACATAGCTATCGTTGCCACCAAGGCCTGAGCCACCGGTTGAGCCATAGGTGTCCTTGTTGGAAGAGCCCTAGACAAAGGTTAGTCGGGATCATTGAAGGGAACCTTTTTGAACCATACATAGCTGTCGCTTCCACCTAGTCCTCCGGTGCGGCCGCTAGAGCCGAAGGAGTCGTCGTCCTTGCGACCAGAAGAGCCGTAGGTGTTGTCATCATCACGGCGAGAGGAGCCCTGAGTAAGGATATTAGTATAGGGGATCGAAACAGGATAGCATTAACACTCACGTAGCTGTCGTTGCCACCAGATCCATAAGAGCTCTCATTTCGGTCCTGGCGGGATGAGCCGTAGGAGTTATCGTCGTTGTCGCGACGGCCACTGGAGCCCTGGTCTATGTGTGAGCTTATAATTCGTTAAGGAAGGTATAGAAGGAACATACGTAGCTGTTGTCGTTGTCTCCGAAGCCTGTGTTACCCGAGGAGCCATAAGAGTCGTTGTCACGACGGCCAGAGCCCTTGAAAGAGTATTAGCTGCATGTCAAGCTGTGTAGGAAGCTGGGAGAGCTTACGTAGCTGTCGTTTCCACCGTAGCTGTCAGACATTGTGATGTTTAGGGGTTTGTTGAAGAAGATTTGATAGATGGATGGATAGATGATGATGTAAGAGGATGAATGAGAAAGGCCTGGACAAGAGAGGGCATAGCTTCAGTTTAATATCTGAAAGAAGCTCCCCTCCAGCTCATCATGTGGATCCTCCCAGCTTCCAGACCAACAGCTCCCTCCCCCATTACAAGGAGGAATGACGTGCCGCTGTTCCATTGTGGCATGGACCAGGACAGTCCAATCGTGTCTTGCGAGCTGAAGCTGCACAGTAGCAACTGTTTTAGCTCAAGGAGGAGAAGGCTTGATGGGGCTTGGGAGGCCCATGGAAGACCCCACGTACGTACCCTCAGTAGCTGTGAGATCTTGAGACAATCTGACGGTGTTCCACAAGGAACGCGCGTTGACTGAGTTACATACTGTCCTCGTCGTACCATGTAGTCAAGAGAACGTGTCGGAGTACTCAGATTGACTGCAGACCTAGCTAGATTGTTACCCAGCTAAGTTTAGGGTGGGAACTTGAAGCTGGTGATCAATTCTCAAGAGACTCTTCTAGTCCATGATTAGCCTGAATGACTATGGTTGTACTTGGAATAAGCTCTTTGTGATGAGCAAGATTGCCCTGCCAAGTAATCTGTTTCTGCCAGATGTACAGACATGTAATGTGTACCTCAGACGGTACAAGCTCTGGCATATGAACTTAGGTCCCTTGATGCCCCTCCAACATGCGTGTACCAACCCCTCTATCACGTATGTTACCTACTTTAGACAAAACCTGTTGTTGACTCCTGCATACGCAGTGTTTAGTAACCAGGTGCTACATTCCCACGAATCAGCCTCTTCTACCATCAATTGGTTCGATCGCGACGTCTCAGCTTGTTTCGCTCGGTTCTCCAAGTTCCCCCGGTGTCGTCATGTTGATTGTCTGTGATGGGATGGTCTGGTTTGGTTTATCTTGAGCTTCCCAAACATAGCGGGGTACTGTAGCTCACAAGCTCTTTTGATCTGCCTGAAAGCCGCATTAGCCTTGATCTACTGGGCCACGCTAGTCCAAACAAGCAATGAATGGACCCCCGGCTGCCAGCTCGACAGGGTCCAAATCAGGTCCCTGAACCTGGACAAGCTGATCTGGAGCTCCATCGACCGTGGCTATGCCAGCTTTCAGCAGAACCGGTACAATAGCAGCACGAGCTATTGACATCGGATATCAAGTTCCGGTCTAACGACTCATGACTGATAGGAGTCCAGATTTTCTGAAGATCCAAACGACCAAGCCAGAGCAAAGCCGAAGAGTACCGGGTATTGCCCGTGGCCGCAAGCTTTGTTGGACAGTCTGAAGCAGATGTGGAGCTAGTGATAGAGGGGATGTTGTTGCGAATCTTCCTATCCTGGAAAACCCGGCATCTGGCTCAGCTCAAGGATCGATTTGTACGTACAGTATCGACATTGACAAGTGACGTGCCAACCAGTGCCAAGCCGGGGTCTAAACTTAAGATCGTGCTTGAAATCGAGCCTAGCAACCTTCAGAACTGTCTTAATTCCCCGCTCGAGCTCTCAAGACAGCTGTCCATGGCTTGACTCCAGTAGCACCCCGCTTCACCTGAAGACCCTTTGGCCTTGGCAGTTTATCGTTTCAATTGTCTGGTTCCTGTTGTTTGTTTCTTGATTTGTAGAATTCGTTCCCAGATTTTGATATATATTAAGGTCGTTGTAACTTATAATAGCCGGGTTGGACTTCCTCTCTCTGTCTTTATCCCGACGAAGAGGTGTCCTGGTTGACCAACAGCAACCGTGGTAGATCACCACCGCCATTTCTCAGACCACCACACCAAGCACCCTCAAGCTAAGCCGGACTCCTGGGTGGGTAGTTCGTGCCCTGTCCGGTACTCTGTCTCTGCACGTGTGGTGCTTGCTCCATCTCAGCAAATTATCGTCGTCCGGCGTGTCCGGCTCCTTCAAAGAAGAGACACCCAATACCTAGTCCATCTCGATCTGCTCCAAGCACTTATAGCCTATTGAGGCTAGAAACTCAAGCACAAATGACACAAGTGCATAAAGCTCACGGGAAGATACCCCGACGTCCGTCTGCCCGCAATGCGCCCGCGGCGTTTCCCAGAATACCCAGGTGACCACTGGAACAAACTCGACACCCTTGAATCTGTTTCACAACGTCGTCATTCCAGGGCGCAATTCTAGCCACGAAATAACTGCCGTTTAAGTCATCATGAATCCTTAATGTAACGTGCAACAAGAGTGTCAATGGCTCTCGCGCAAGGGAACACCGGCTCTCATGATGAGATTAAGGATCCTCCTAAAATAGTGCATCATGAAATGGCAACAATGTGCCGAGGTATGCCATCCTCATAGTCGGCTAGATCTATCAGGTCCAGGAAGTGCACCGCTCATCATGGCAGGTTCCGTGCTTGCACCAAGAATAAGTTCTCGGCCTCCTAAAGTTCCCCACCAAGCTACTCCAGTGGCTGCTCGCTCCACGTCCAACTCTCCGCTCACAAGGATTTGTAAGAACCGTTGCTTGACGGGCTCTCTTAGTACGGGATCTTCAATCTCGTTCATGGCCTGAGCAGCAATCGTGAACCATTCCTCCACCAAGGGGAGCGGCAGATATGGAAGCGAGTCGACTAGGGCTAAAACAAGTGAACTCTGCTGAGAATGGCGCTCTTCCTGAGTTTCCTCCATTGCGGCTTGTGCAACAATATCTGCTGTAGGCCGGAGTAGATCATTTGATGCCGTCGATATAGAAGCTCGAAGCATCTCCAATAGAGTCTCTGAAAGCTGCGGCTCTAGCTCTGCAATGGGGAATGGGGGCGAGACGATCTGCATGACAGTCTTAAAAGCAACTCTAAACTGACGAGACGAGATATGTTGTGGAAAGGAGTTAAATAGTATGGCGATGTAGAATGGCGTAAGTTCGATGGTTAGAGGGCTGTGCTGGGGACAAGAGATGGTTGAGAGAATAGCACTGTGCGCAGATTCAAATATCTCGACCATGTTCTGTGTTGTAGGCCCTTCGTGAGAAATGTATGAGATTGCTGGCTTGATTATGAGAGCATCGCATGCAT
Organism: Fusarium stilboides; assembly: GCA_014822085.1. Classification (NCBI taxonomy): domain Eukaryota; kingdom Fungi; phylum Ascomycota; class Sordariomycetes; order Hypocreales; family Nectriaceae; genus Fusarium; species Fusarium stilboides. Next base: position 229,604 of record JAASAY010000175.1, read on the forward strand.
CGGTTGATAGAGTAAGTGGCAAGTGTTCAGAGAGGTTGAGGTAGAACAAGTCCAATGTTCTCTGCAGATATGTGGTAGACGTTGATGCGTCCTCGGCAGGTCGGGACTCCTGAAGGAAGAGGTAACAGGCAGAGGAATTTCGGGAGATGGAGTCGATTGATGTCAGGTAGGTAAAGTTATAGACTTGGAATGCGTTGTTGCCGTTTCTTGAAGAGATGAAGAAGATGTTGCGTAGTATTTGCAGAGACTTGGCCGCAATGACTGGGGCGGCCCCGTCGTGTAACATGAGCGGATCGAGCAGACTTCGAGATACAATTGCTTGGAGTATGGCGACTGTTCCGAACATGAGCTTTCTAAGAAGGTTCCAGAGGACTGGCCAAGTGCTTGAGAGAGTCTCATGAGTGAGCACATTCGCTTCCAGCGCTGGGTCTATATCGCTCAAGCGGTTCAACCGCCAGATATCCAGGACTCTGCTGCTAAATGCAACAAGTGCATCCTGTGCAGCGATGACAGCCTGCGTATCTGTTGCCTGCTGAACGGCAAAACCGGCAAGCTTCGCCAAAGGACCCATATTCGCCAACGTAGGCCGCCTGTCTAGTTCCTGAATGAATCGGAATGATGGTGTAGCTGGTGACCATGCAAGAAGATGGTTTGGAGATTCAACAATTTCGGCGTTGATTGAAGCCAGGAACTGACCGTGGCCAAGGCCCTCGTCGGCAGTTACCGTCCATACAATGAGGGGCAATAACGCGTTGCAGTTGATGAGATTTCGGTGGAAGTCAGATAGTAATGGGAAGGCAAAGTTGAGAGCCATGACGACTGATGCGCCCGCGACGGGACCATCCTCCTCGCGACTCTCCAGTGCCAGATTTGCCGCCATTACTACTGCCTCTTCAAGTGTGTTCCTCATTCTACGCGACAGTGACTGGCGATTGTTGGACTCCATTCCCATAAGAACTCCTGTAAGAACTAGGAGGTGTTGCCATCGCCTTGACCGATCGTCCGCTCCCTTTACAACAGCTCGCGCCCACTCTTCGCATCGCAGTCCACCGCCCTCATGGGGTTCGTTTCGTTCGAGATTCGCAACTTCATAATTGTGGATGCGCGCCGCAGCAGTATTATAGATACTAATGATTCGAACGGATGTACGGATTCCTCCGGGTTGGAACCATATCGCTGGGGCCGTTAATAATTGCGACGTAAGAAGGCCGAGATTCAGAGGGTTTGTAAGCTCCGTGAGGAGATGCGTCGTCGACCCGATAATCTGTTCTGTCTTTGCGGCATCGTGGACATCTGGATAATGTCCCAAGACTGTTCTGAGGAGTCTATCGGAAGACATATCGACGCATTCGATTCGGTTGATGCCAAGGGCGAATTCTGTGGTTGTCGCGATTGAGTTGATGGAAGGAAGTTGAAGCTCCGAGGTCGCGGTTGCGCAGGCCGATCTCACGAGCTTTTACCGAGGCCTGCGCATGACGTTCCCGGGGACGGTGCCCGTGTGCGCAGTGCACCCCTGTCCCCTGTCGCCGCCAATTCAACCACCCCATAATCGAACCTCAACGACATCGCAAGCCTCAGCAGTAGCTATTGCGGCCTGCATGATGGCACGGTAAGTTCAAGCTGGACCCTGTCTTGGTAAAGAGAAACTAATTGATCCGACAACAGATGGCACTTCCAAATACACCCCCAGCGGACTATAAAACGCCGCGCTTTCCGTCCCTAAACGTCCAGACATTATATGACACCACCAACGACAAACAATTCACCCTCTACTACGTACTAGATGTTTGGCGATTCACTCTACTATGGACGCTCATTATATACGCGTGCTTCCACCTTGCTGCGGTGCTGATCGCCATGTTTACACATGGCTGGAAGAAGTCGTCCTGGAAATACCTATGGGCGATACCCGTTGTCTACCTCGTTATGGCCGGGATTGAGGCTATCATGGCTGGAAGTATCGTTGGCCTAGTGTCAGTATTTCTATTCCTAAGATTTTATTTGTGCTAACTTGTATACCAGACTGGGCGCTGTCTATTCTGCGGGATACTACGAAATGAACACTTGGATTCCCTGCACCTGGGGGTTTATCAACGTCTTAGTCCTCATCATTTCATCCTTCTCGATACAGGGCGGACTTTAGTAGGGAATTCTGTCCATCTAACCCTACTTTTCATACCGAATATCGGTCCCCGAGTCTCGTACATCATGGTAATGTACAACGCCAGGTGTTCAAGCGCGCCTTACACGCCACGTTTCTCTCACGAAAGTCATGTTTCAGCTCGAGAGCTATTAGAAGAGCATGCCCCAACCTGCGCTATGCTACACAACTTCTTCGGGCCAGCTGGTGCTTAGGAACTCAGCTTGATACCGATAGAGTCGGCATGGTATCTAAGGTGAGGATGGATTGGCCTCATGCTTATGACGGAAAAGAATTGCTGCACTGGAAAGAAAACACTAGTGCAAAACTCGAATTTTTATATAGTAGCTTAGAAACTGGCGCATGTATCTTTTATAATATACCCAACTTAGTTGTCGCAAATATCAAGGTATCCGTAAAGCCTACAAGATTGCAATCCCCGAAGCAAACGAAACATCACAAACATCAAGCATATTCTCTTTGATAAATATCAACAATACCTAATTGGATACCTCAAAAGCCCCTGTGATACCCGAGTTCTTCCATTAAAAGCAGCTTCGAAAGTGCTATTCATTGCATTGTTCCAAGCAAACTGACGGCTACAAGTACCCTCCATGCATCGGTACTTCCAGCCCGGGTTCGAGTCCCCTATCGTCGATAAATTTTCGATCGATGGAAAGGCAATATCAACCATGAAAGAGGAAACTAGGTAGAAAAAGATCTCAATGGCATCTATGCTGGAAACAAAATTGAACCTTGCCTTTTTATTGTTATTCAGGCCTGTGTATCGAGCTACCATGGCAGTTTTAATCTCTCTCCTTAATGAGTGCCAAGTACCTCCAGATGCTCGGTACCCCAGATTTCTTAGTACCCTGGAGCCAGTGCTCAGGTGGATACACACCCACTAGAGCTCAGATCCTCTTAACTCATGAGCTAAGGCCAGCAATCTTGATATTGTTCTCTGCCTCACAATCCAAGACTGCAGCGCCGCATACGGGGACGAGGGCCAACACGCCGTCTTTGTGATTTCTTATAATAATTTTCATTTCATCACTCGGGAGTCTCCTTCGATTTCTCTATTTTATTCTCTCGAACCGCTCTTTCTATTAAACTGTACGTCCATCTCTGTCAACCAAGTACCTTTCAGTGAACCTTGAACATCCCCCCTGAGACCTCATGAGATCATATAGACTATTCTCTGACTGTTCATCGAAAAGAATCATGTCTGAAACTTCTCCCTACGCGAGCGGCCGTCCAGTCAACTTCAGCCCTTCGCCCGCTCACCATAGAGCACCCCTTGCTCATCATGACTCCTCTTCAGGCAACTCGCGCTCTCTCGACGAGCTCATGACCCTGAAGCCTTTCTTTGCAGGGCAGCCTAAATCTCTCTCTGGTATCGCTCTGCGGGCCTTTTGCCTGGGTATCGCCCTGGCCTTAAGTGGCATCGCCATGGGGACTATCCTCTTCTTGACGTCCAGCCCTGTTTGGCGTGTGCCCTTTTTCCTCTTTGCTCTTTCGGCATTTCACTTCCTTGAGTTCTGGACCACAGCTGAGAAGAACACACTTGTGGCTAGCATCAGTAGCTTTCTTCTGACCGCCAACTGGCCATCCTATGCCATTGCCCATACAGCAGCCTTCGTTGAGTGCGCCTTTGTCAATCTTGTCTTCCCTGAGCGCCACTGGGCACCCTTTGGCACTGGACCGGTGCTTCTCATTGTTGGTCTCCTCATGGTCATTGTCGGACAATATGTACGCTCAGCAGCTATGCTGCACGCTGGTGCCAGTTTCAACCATCACGTTCAGACCAGGAAGAAGGACTCACATGAGTTGATAACCACGGGTATCTACTCCGTCTTCCGGCATCCGAGCTACTTTGGATTCTTCTATTGGGGACTGGGAACGCAGCTGGTGATGGGTAACATTCTGTGCTTCTTTGCCTATGCGGGCGTACTTTGGATGTTTTTCAACAATAGGATCAAGCATGAAGAGGCCAAGTTGATCGAGTTCTTCAAAGATGATTATGTGGAGTATCGGAAGAGGGTTGGAACAAAGATCCCTCTCATTGGGTAGATGTCATCGGGATTAGAACCCTGATCTTAAACTTGGAGGTCGCCGATGTTGAAATGCAGATGTAAACAAACGCATGATTGTTAATGGCATTTCTATCAACAGACATTTAACCAATAAGCTATATGTTCTAGCTGGACAACACTAAAACGTATCCAAAACCTCTATCCATGGCCAATATAGATTTCAAGTCGCGGTTGACATTTGCCTGCTGACACTCCCGTATTTTGCTTGCCAGGCATAGAAGTACATCAAAGCCGCAAAAGGTTGTCCGAATATGGTGAACGATACCCAGAAAATAATGTTGCCAACTATTTTGCCAGTATGGCCAAGCTTCATGTTTTCAAGAGGCTTGGTGAGGGCAATAAGTGGAAGCTGGAGGAACATACCCAGGAAAGCAACGCCTACAAGAGTCAGTTTACGCGATACGTATGTCAGAGGTTAAGCTTACCAATGATGTTGTGCGTGGGAACACCAACGAGGATCTCGTGAAGGATTGCCGATACCAGAAAGACAACGAAGCTGGCCGCCTGTGGACTCCAGCCACGCCCGATCATGGGCATGTACACATGACGCTTGAAGTAGGTGTAGACAGGCTTGTTCCAGGTACGCCAGTAGGCCCCCAAGCTCTCACTGTTCCACCAGTCGTCATAGAATGACCTGTCGCCGAACCTCAAAACCTCGGCTAGAGCATTCAGGAAAGATTGGAAGAGGGCGAAGAAGCCAGCAAGCCAGATGACAAGAGAGATGGTCGAAAGCTTGAGTAACCGTTCCAGAATGGACATGAGGTCGAGAGAGGCAATCTTGTCAAGCGAGTTTCGAAGGACAGGTGCAGCATACTGAGCACTGCAAACCCACATGAAGACACTGAGGCCAAAGATCTCTCCAACTCGCTTGGCCACAAAGACCCATCTGATCTTATCCGTGCGAGGATACACGGGCTGGTAGACCAGTGTAGGTGCCCACCAGAAATAAACCAGGTTGCTGAATGTGATGTTTTGCGGGTAAGGACATTCCGTGTATAATTCGGGTACCAGCTCACGCTCGCCTTCTACAGGGTGCAGGTAAGCATGCCTCAAGTCGCGGTTGGTGAAGGCGTATGATGCGGTCTTGAGCCAAACAGCAATGGCGTGCATCTCAGTCAAGGTACCGATCAAGGGGTGATGGATCTTAAAGTAGACGACCCAAGTAGTGAGAACAAGAGCAAGAGTGATGTTAAGAAGATGAGCCCATGCGACGATGACCCAAGTTTTATGGAACTTTTTGCGCTCATGTTCCGAAGGGCCACCAGAAGAACCATCATTGACGCGCTTGATTGAACCTCGAGCTTGCTGAGCAGCAGCGAGCTCGATCAAGTAGGCGGCGAGAAGATGGCATGGGATGAGGAAATAGAGTAGGAGACCCAAAGAAACGTCCTGGCGACTGTAATCATGACATCTCACACATATCAGGACACCATACTGAGGGATCGTATTAGTTGACTGCTGAGAGTTGAATTGATCGATGATAGTAAGTAAATACCTTTTGGATGTTTTCAATCATCAATCGCAAGTTTCCAACCACTGCCAAGTGTCAGCGACCAACCCAACAGATAACATCATGATGAGGGGCTCCGCAACATACCAAGCACAATCACCATGAGATTGCGAAACCCAATAAAGCTGGGCGCAGCATCGGAATCATGACTTAGACATGAAGGCCTCGTCTTTTTGTGAACCGCAGCGACGTGTCTGTACTTTTGGCCAGGCTTCTTTGGAGGTCCCGTCGTTGCCGTTCCGTTGATGCGATTCTGCGGTTCGGATTCGTGCTGGGTGACGTCGTGGCCGTGGCCGCTGCGCCGGGAAACGGAGGCCGAGCCATTGGAGCTCGAGGTTTCTATACTCGTCGCTGTAGCCGAATTCATCTTATACGAGTCTTGCCGCAATGGCAGACTAATCGCGAGAGACGTAACGGGAGGACAAGAGAGAATAAATGTTTGAACAAAAAAGAACGCTGGCGGAGATACGAGATTGACCTCGACCTTGCTAACGTCAAGTTATATGGGTGGCGGCGATTGTTGCAAGGATGATAAGATACTGGAGCGCCACTGTCGCAGCGAGTGAGCCAGCTAGAACTTCAAGATAGAGCACGTCGAGTGATCTTCAAGTAAGGGTCGTGCTTGAGAAACATGAGGTTATCAGAGCAAGGAATGTAGAGAGATAGAGGCGTGAGCCAAGAAAAAGGAGGCGAGAGGGAAATTCCAGGTTTCAATTGAAGCAATAGCCGGTTGGTACCTGGACTATTCTGCTACAGTAATCCCGAGGTCATAGTGTGATGGATTGACTTTTTGTTGCGTTTCCTCCATCTCGCCAAGTCGTCGTTCCATGCAAAGCGTCCAGTTTGGTGCGTCTCTTGGCGGGGCTGTTTGGGCTCAATCATCGTTTTTAGAAGCGTCGAGGGACCTTTTTCCAAGGAGGCTAAAGCAATCGTGAGCGCTAAAAGGGGGGCCCGGGAGCATCCCACCCCTGGTTTCTGCTGGCTTTGAGCGTTTTAATCCATCATCATTGAGCCTTTCTAGCCTTTGAGCCCCCTGTGAGCCGCTCGTGTGGCGCTACAGGGGAAGGGGATCCGACATGCAGCACTGCTTCTGGCCCCAGATGGCTTGCGACTTTACGTATCAAAGCATGTGAAAGTGCGGTTGTATTGCATACTGCTGGTGAGAAGATTAGGTAGTAAGATACAGTAGTCTAGCTCGGGAAGAACCGTGGCTCCAAAAATCTGCGCCCCAACAAGTCGTGATTGCCAAACATGTGTTTAGAGAGACATCCATCTCATCAGATCTAACCGTTGAGAATCTGAGTTCGAGCGGACTGGATGCTCTAAACTGCCTGCTGACTCATCTTTTCTCCAAGTTTCAACTCAGATCACCTGACTTTACTCCAAAGCTCAGATCCATACCGGCTGATCATCGCTTGAATTGGAGCTTGGTAGCTTAGAACTTCACCTGAGAGCTCACGCGCCTGAGAGAACAGCATCGTCTTTATTCTTTGTCGACTCTATTTTCACCAAATTTCAACCTCATCTCTTTAAACGCTCATCCCTAATCTCGCGTTATATACTCGATTCAATCAAGTTTTCAGCAACAATCCTCGAACTGAATTGGTGGCCCTTTTTGATCTTTCAAGACCCACTCGAGACGACGCGCTTCTCACCAAAGCTCCTGTGCATGCTTGAAGCTCCAAAGGAAATTTGTCACGATGGCCTATGAGCCTCGTGGTGATCATGGTGACCGAGGTGGTGGGCGTGGTCAAGACCAAGATGGAGGGTTCGTCAAAGTTAGAGGCCGACGTAAGTACACTAATCATTCTCGAAGTGTCTCCTATTGTGTTCATTTGATGGCTTCAAGTTGCGTGGCTATCTTATGGTGCCTTGCCCAGTGGCAGAAAATGAGAAGAGATCCAATTCGTCACTTCTACTTCTCAAAACTCTCATTTTGCATGTAGGGCAGTGAGAAGCTATCATTGGGATGGGCATAAGTGAAGCACTGTCATCTAAAATAGCTTTATCTGTCTCACGCTTCGCAGACAAGGAATCTTTCTCTGGGCTGTGTTAGGAGAGGCTAGACTTCTGATTTACAATGAAATCGGGGGAATGGGAAAAAATTATTGTTTCTAAGACTAACTTCTGAACCATAGGACCCGTGACCGACTTTGGCGCTACAATCACACATTGGCAACATGACCGTGCCCCTAGCTACAAAGGAGGTTATACTGGCGAGGCCGAGCGACCCAGTGTCAGCTACATCGTCGATGTAAGTTATTCTCACGCATGGCTATCAAGCAAGACTGACATGAAGACAAGATGCTCCCACCTGCAGCCAGAATCACCAAAGCCGCCGACAGCATCCCTATCAAGCATCTTCACTCTTCCCTTAACAAAATTAAGCATCCTATTAATGTGGTTCGATGGACACCAGAAGGAAGAAGATTATTAACAGCCTCAACAAGTGGCGAGTTCACTCTTTGGAACGGTACTGGTTTCAATTTCGAGACTATCATGCAGGCCCATGACTCTGCTATCCGCGCTTCCGAGTATTCACACAGTGATGACTGGCTCATTTCAGCTGATCATGATGGAGTCATCAAGTATTGGCAGCCAAACTTCAATAACGTGCAGAGCATCAACGCCCACACCGATCCTATCCGGGACCTTGCTTTCAGCCCAAGTGACTCCAAATTTGTCACTGCCAGCGACGACTCTACTCTCAAGATCTTCGACTTTGCCTTGGGACAAATGGAATCTAAGCTAGAAGGTCACGGCTGGGACGCCAAAAGTGTGGATTGGCATCCCACTAAGGGACTGCTTGTTTCCGGTTCGAAGGACCATCTGGTTAAACTGTGGGACCCCCGTACTAGCCGCTGTTTAACAACCCTTCACGGTCACAAGAGTACCATCACCAAAGTCCTCTTCGAAAAGGTGCGCGGGGCCTGCTTGGCAACATCAGCCAGAGATCAGACCGCTCGTGTTTTCGATCTTCGCATGATGCGTGATATCTGCCTTCTCAAGGGCCACGAGAAGGATATTTCTACTTTGACTTGGCATCCTATTCACCCTAACTTCCTCAGCACTGGCGGTATGGATGGTTCGCTATTCCATTACCTACTAGACTCTCCCAACCCGCCTGCTGGCCAGTCTTTCACTGTTGCTCCCTACGATAGCCCCGACCCAACCACAGTAGCCGCCCAGTCAGTATGGCCGATGCACAAGGTCCCCTTCGCCCACGACTATGCCATCTGGTCTTTAGACTGGCATCCGCTTGGACACATTCTAGCTTCAGGTTCCAATGATCGTATTACACGTTTCTGGAGCCGAGCTCGACCAGGCGATACTGAAGTCTTCCAGGATCGTTACCATATCGGTGAAGCGGCTGCCGAAGCTCAAGGAACTTGGGACCGCCGTGGAAACCGTCGTCAGCGACAGGAAGAGGAGCAGCAAGAGATGGAGGATGAAATGGATGCTCTGGTCGATCAAGATGCCCTGAAGGCCGCTGTCCCTGGCCTGCCTGGTATCCCTGGTCTTCCTCTCGGTGGAGGTCTACCTGGTCTCGGATCGAGTGTTCCACCTCCTCCCATTCCTGGTGTCGGCGCTGGCTCAAGCGCTCCTCCACCACCTCTACCATTCCCCTTGCCTGGACTCAACGGTGGTCTGCCGCCGCCTCCCCTGCCTGGTCTGGACCCTAACAATCCCCCGGATCCAGCTCAGCTCCTCGAACTCATGAAGAAGGCCGGTGTCCCTCTACCACCACCGGGAGCGCTGCCTCCTGGTCTAATTCCACCCCCAGGCAGCATGCCCCCACCG